>SJYT01079563.1:44391-56944 GCA_006410635.1 Cephalophus harveyi | reverse complement strand
GAGGAAAAAGTGGTCAATTCATCAAGAATAAATACTAATCTTAAATGCTTATACATCTTATAGAATAATATTGAAACATATGAAAACATTCATAGAAATTCAATGCAAAATAGATTCACAATTATAGTATAAGATTTAATACCTCTTTCTAAATATTTAATAAAATGATAGTACAAAAACTAAGAGCATAGAAGAATCAAAGAAAAGTAACAAGTAGCCAAATTGACTATTATAGAATAATCTTTAAAAGCAGCATAATGAGCATTCTTTCCAAAAAAAATGGAAATAATGGCATTTATTAGATCAACTATATTCTGGGTCATATCACAGGCTTACTAAATGTTAGAAGACTCAAGTAACACAATTTTTATCTGACCACAGTGAAATTATATTGCAAATAATATCAGAAATACATCTGGAAATTTTCCTGAATATTTGGAAACAAAAAACATTGTTTCAAATAACCCATAGCTCAAATTAAAAAATGTAAATTAGAAAATATTTTGAACTTCAGTTCAGTCAGTTCAGTTCAGTCACTCAGTCGTGTCTGACTCTGTGACCCCCACGAATTGCAGCACGCCAGGCCTCCCTGTCCATCACCAACTCACAGAGTTCACTCAAACTCACATCCATCGAGTCCGTGAGCTTAATGAAAATTAAAACAAGCCTATAAAAATTTACATATAACAATAATGAGTGATGTACATAGCATGCAACAATACAGAGGAATCTCACAGGTGTAATGTTGAACCAAAGAAATCTGAGGCTTTTTTCTTGATTCTTAAGTACACTAAGTATACTGAGTTCAAACTAATTTTTCAGGTGAAGTCAGGATAATGGTTACAATAGTTAGACCGGTAGTGACATTGAGGTGCTTGGTAGTATGCATTTTCTTTGTCAGGGTGCCCATTATTGTGGTGTGTTCACTTTGTCCAAATTAATTTAATACTATGATTAAGAGAGATGCATTTTCTTACATGCATATTACATACATTTCATTAAAATTTTATAAAACCTAGAATAATCTTACTTGCTGTTTTAATAGTTAACTCTAATAAATCACCTACTCTTAATCTTTGAAATTCATTTTGAAGTATAAATATTAGATGTTTATGCATAACTCCTGATCCACTGGGTAAAACAACAAACCAAACTTTTTTTCTGAGAAAAATGTATTATTATAATTTTCTAAATCATGAACACCTCCTTAGGTATATATTTCCAAATGAGCAAAGACACTATTAAGTTTCACTTCTCCCACCACATGAATTTCTTTCAAATGATGCTCCTACTATCCACAAAGTGATTACTTTTTCATAAACTTTTCATTAACTAATATGGCAAATTGCTATTTTTAGTCTTAGATAAAAAGAGTTAACACAATCTGAAAAATATGCACAGATTGCAATAATTGAATAAATGCAACTACATTTCTGATAGACCCATGATCATTATATATATATGCTGTCTCTTATACACATCTAGATGTGTATAAGAGACAGCAACAGGGCCAGTTATTCCAGTCTAATATGGCAAATTGCTATTTTTAGTCTTAGATAAAAAGAGTTAACACAATCTGAAAAATATGCACAGATTGCAATAATTGAATAAATGCAACTACATTTCTGATAGACCCATGATCATTATATATATATGATCTTAGGAGAAGTTTCATTATGTTAAAATTGTTTTAAATGTAAAATACATGGCATGTG
The DNA here is from genome assembly GCA_006410635.1 of Cephalophus harveyi. Lineage (NCBI taxonomy): Eukaryota > Metazoa > Chordata > Mammalia > Artiodactyla > Bovidae > Cephalophus > Cephalophus harveyi. The sequence continues at coordinate 55,229 of SJYT01079563.1, read as the reverse complement.
ATTACCTCAAAGCTTCTACTCTTCTACCAGAAAAGTAAACTAAATATTATTCTTAAAAAGTTTTTCTTTTCATTATTTTTTTGAAGATAATTTGTAAGGTCACATGTGTGTGTTTACCTAATATTTTACTTATTCCCTTGAAACTTTACAGTTTGTAATTCTGGATAATAACTCACTTGAAACTAAGTTTAGAAGTAGTTGGTGCAAATAATAAATAAATGGATGTTGGTTTATAAATTGCAAATAGATTGTACAAAAATGTTGAATGGTTAACTGTACAGCCACAATTTCAACACTCCTGTCAGGTGAGAAATTTAGAGAGTGTCAGAGCAATGATGTGCCCTAACATGCCATAAAATATATTTGTTCAATTGCAAACTGCAATGGAAAAAAAACAAAATTAATTATTCTTATCTTGGTGCAAATAAATAATGCAAAAACTGCTGAAAGTCAGTATATGATTTTAAATCATTAATGACTGTGGGGGAATTTGCAAATAAAACACTTCGATTTGGATGAACCATTACCCTGAAATGCCAAAACTCTTTTCTTCAAACCTCAGTTGTATTACTTTAGAAACTTACTCCCTTGTGGTTGTATATATTTAAATTATAGATTAGATTACTAAGAGGTTGTCATTTGCAATAGTATCAACTACAGATAAACTATAATGCTGCAGCGGGAAAGCTTTAAATCTCATCTTTAACTTTATCAGAACAAAGTGCACTTAGGAATCCCAGTACAGTCAACCTCAAAGATTTATGAGCTTCCAACCCAAATGCAGTATTGTACTTCAAGTATCATGGGAAATGAATAAGCAGTCAATATTATTTACTTGGTATGGCATTGTCGTTGAGCCACAGGTGAATAATTGAACCTACTAAAGTGCAAACATAGTAAGAAAAAGAGATTGGGCATGTTTTTAATATGTGAGTATTAGTCCACTACCCCAAGGGGAGAAATAATTTCAAAAGGTTTTTATAATTTATTTTTGATTTTTCAAATAAGTTTGTGGCCTACTAATGTTTGGAGGAGGACATGGCAACCTATTCCAGTATTCTTGCCTAGAGAATCCTGTGGACAGAGGAGCCTGGAAGGCTATAGTCCATAGGGTCATAAAGAGTCAGACACAACTGAAGCGACTTAACACAGCACAGCACTACTAATGTTGGTATAAATTTATTAGTTGTTGCTGTTAAGTTGCTAAGTCATGTCCAACTCTTTGCAACCCCACAGACATCAGAAGCCCAGGCTCCTCTGTCCTCCACTATTACCTGGAGTTTGCTAAAATCCGTGACCATTAAGTGGTGCTATCTAACCATCTCATCCTCTGTCACCCTCTTCTTTCACCTTCAATTTTTCCCAGCTTAAGGGTCTTTTCCAATGAGTTAGCTCTTTCTATCAAATGACCAAAGTATTGGAGCTTCAGTTTCAGCATCTGTCCTTCCAATGAATATTCAAGGTTGATTTCCTTTAGTATTGATGCGTTTGATCTCCTAACAATCTATACTATAATTTTAAATGGCTTAAAAATAAAATAATACATTTTGGGGAGAATGAAACAAAAATGGTGTGTTCCTGTCATTCTAGCATGGTTTATAATAACAAAGACAGAAACAATCATACTGCAAAATCTTAATGGCAATAATGAGCATTGTTCTAGTGTATGGCTTTCAAACCAACCACCCAGATCCTAACTCTTCACATTCTCCGAGTACTGCACTAGAGGTCTACAGAACTACCCAACCCTCTCATGTATATCATGGTGCTTATACTTACAAAACAGGGAATATAATTCTCTATTTACCTAAATTCCATATACATTGTGAAGAAATTAAATTCAAAGTTAATTGTGAACCCAACTGGATTTCACTGTTCTACAGTTAGAAGAACTAGTGAAAAGCTGTCAGCAAAGACCTAATGTGATTTTCCTATGACTGAAATTATCAGCAGTTGGGGAACAGTAGTGATTTTGGTAGATTATGGAATTAAGAAAGCCATATCATGGATAATTATGCATAGGAAGCACACATGCTTAGTCGCTCAGTAATATCCTACTCTTTACGACTCCATGGAATGTAACCTGCCAGGCTCCTCTGTCCATGGAATGAATTCTCCAGGCAAGAATATGAGTGAGTTGCCATTTTGCTCTCTAGGAGATCTTCCCAACCCCAGGATCAAACCTGTGCTTCATGTGGCTCCTGCTTTGGCAGGCAGATTCTTTACCACTTCACCATCTGGGCTTCCATAGGAAGCATTCCCTAATAAAGAATGACCAAGATCATGTCCATTTGAATAATTCTGTGATCGTAACTGTTGATTCATTGTAGACCTCTTTTCCTCTAAAAATATCTGGCTATGGTTCAAGAGGGGCTTCAGAGCTGGTGCTAATGTTCAAGAACCCACCTGCCAATTCAGGAGACATAAGAGATTCTGGTTTGATTGCTGGGTCAGGAAGATCCCCTGGAGAAGGGCATGGTAACCCACTCCAATATTCTTGCCTGGAAAATCCCAGGGACAGAGGAGCCTGGGGTCTACAGTCCACAGTGTTGCAAAGAGTCGAACATGACTGAAGTGGCTTACCACACATGCATGCAGAATAGAGCTTAATCTTTCTCACATACCTGCAGAAAGATAAGTATGTGAGGTGATGAAGGTGTCAGTTAACTGAATTAGGGGGTATATTTTTAATATATACATAAATATATATATATATAAAATATATCAAATCACCAAAATGTACACTTTAAATATCTTTCAATTTTATATGTGAATTATACCTTAATAAAGCTGAAATTAAATACATTAAAGGAGGGTTAATTATACGTTCTGTTGTTATAACAGCTTCTTGGGCATAAAACATAATTTACCACGTGAGTTAATTATGCAAATATTTCTAACAACAGATATAGTTATTATAGTGCTTTTTATTACCTACTTGCCAAGAAGAATTAATAATATGAATTTTACATTCCAAGAGAAATGAGAAATAGTTTGGCACAACTGGGTATATGGTTTAATAATCATTACAAAAGATTGATTGCTATTTCAGTCTTGGTGTTGAAAATGGTAACTCAGTGATGGCATTAGTTTATGGTTTGAGCTTTGTGAGTTGTTCATCAGTTGCTCCTGATGATAATTTAATTTATTTTTGAGACATTGTTTTTCTGTGAAAACTTGATTATAAAAATCTTCTTTTTTCAGGCTGTACTCAGCTGAATCTGGAAGCAAGTGTAATTTAAATGCATATAGATCAAAGTATTCCCAAGCCTATGCTAGAGTACCATATATAAGAAATAACAGCAAACTAATTTAGATCCTGTACACCCTCTGGCAGGCTTCCCAGGTGGCTCAGTAGTAAAGAATCCACCTGACAATGCAGGAGATATAGGTTTGAACCCTGGGTTGGGAAGATCCCCTGGAGAAGGAAATGGCAACCCACTCCAGTATTTTTGCCTGGGAAATCTCGTGGACAGAGGAGTCTGGCAGGCCACAGTACATGGGGTCACAAAAGAGCTGGGCATGGCTTAGCAACTAAAATAACAAGAACATACTCTCTGACATTCTGCAAATATTTTAAAAATTATAGAGGGAGCATTGTTTATGGTGCATTGATAGTGCTATAAGTTCTTTGACATTTTTTTTTTTTCTCATTAAGAATAGAGTATATTTCCTCTCCTTTGAATAGAAAATGGCCAGTGACTGCTTTGACCACAGAGAGTGGCAGTATAAGCTCACCCTTCTGGTCATCCTGCAAAGACCCTGAGTTTATGCATCAGGTCATCTTAGACATTTCTGACCAGAGATGCTGCCAGCTGACCATTATCTAGAATTCTAGTCTACCGCAGAGGGAACCGAACAATCACCCAGGTAAAATTCTAACACACACAATCTTCAACTGCAGCAACACAACATCATTTAATTACCAATTTGTTTTTAGGGTAGTGAGGATGAGGTGGTTAGATAGCATCACCAACTCAACAGACATGAATCTGAGCAAAATCTGGGAAATAGTGAAAGACAGGGAGGCCTGGCACACTACAGTTCATGGGGTCACATAGAATTGGACACAACTTAGCAACTGAACAATAAGATAACTAGAGTACTGTTTTACCTATGTTACGATATAAATTGAATTTTCTACTTAGAATTTCATCCAGTTACATCTCAACAAAATATTACAAAGCATACTCAAAATCACATAAATGTACAAATTTGAAGACTTGAAGAAAAGCAAAAAACTGTTAACACTTCCACAAAGTAAAACCAATTTTAGTTTTGATTTCTATAAATGCTTATGTCTAGTTAGAGTGCTTTTGTGGTCAACAGTGGCAAAGTCCCTGTTACTAAACCAAACACGTCTTTAAACCTAGCTCAAAAGAATTCTCTACAATCTCAGTTGGCTGAACTACAAAGCAATTTCTTCAAATGTACATTTTGTTTTTTCTCCTTTGGTAAAGGAAAGTATTTGGCAGAAGTTCAGGTAGAAATCAAATACTGTTCCTAGACAACCAGTAGACAAGATGAAATTTTCCTCTTAGCCGGAGAAGGAATAAATATTGCAGAAATCAGAGTAAATCATATGATGCATGATATATTGGAACTAAAAATTGCCTCTTCTGTCTTATAAAACACATCTTATTGGTTGACTTGAGAGCCTTCATTATTAGTGAGTAAAACAAGTTTCTCTTTGGACAGGAGATAGAAAGCCTTTTCCATACCCAATGCAGAACGGCCTTTTTTGTTTTTATGACAAATTGTTCCCTGGACATAAATGACATGTATTATATTTGTTGATTCACTCTAAAATACAAGTTGAATCATTTTCTGCATGCTTAGTCTCTCTAGAGTTATTGTGATAGTGATTCAGACCTTGACATTCAGAGCCTGTCTGCTTGAGTTGGTATCTTGGCCACAATTTTTAGCTATATGTCCTTAGAGAAGGTGTTTAATCTTTAAGTGCCTCAGTTTTTCCCCTCTTTAAAATGCTTATCTTACTGTGTGAGGGTGCGGGGAGAGAGAAATATGTGCTTTAAGACATTTAAAGTGTTTAAAAAAGTGTTTGATACAAAGTCAGTACTCAGCAAATGCTATCATTAGCATCATTATTAAGTTCATATTTTTTCTATTCACAAAAGATCATATTTTTCACTTTAATAATGCTTCATTTTTAATGAATAAATATTCTCATTAACATATTCAGTGGATACTATATCAAAAGTTTTTTTTAATATATATCATTTTTCAAATAATTTTCTTAATATAAATTCTTATAATCTGAAAATCGTATAGACGGTCTCAACTGCAAAGGAGAAATAAAGAAACAGATGTAGAGAACAAACATATGGATACCAAGGGGGAAAAGGGGTTGTCTGAATTGAGAGATTAGGATTGATGTATACACACTATTGATACTAAGCATAAAATAGACAACTAATGAGAACCTGCTGTATGGCATCGGGCTTCCCTGGTGGCTCAGATGGTAAGGGATCTTCTTGCAATGCAGAAGATCCATGTCTGATCCCTGAGTCGGGAAGATCCCCTGGAGAAGGGACAGGCAACCAGTTCCAGTATTCTTGCCTGGAACCTCATGCACAGAGGAGACTGGCAGGCTACAGTCCATAGGGTAGCAAACACATATGAAGCAACTCAGGATGCACATAGGTTGTTATTATTATCCTTTATATATACATTATGCATAAGCTTTGTTTGAATAAGTTATTAAAATATATTTTAATAACTAATTTTTAAAATGACAAAAAATTCCTATAATTTACATTTTGGTGTTAAATGACATGCATAATTTTGATGACTTTGGTACATATGGAAAGTACACCTTCTAGAAGTGTGCAGTGTTTTTAACTTTCAGCAATGTGTGAGATTATTTTCCAGAGCAGTGTCTACAACTGGAAATTATCAGACTTGCTATTCTTTTAATGGGAACAATGAACAACAGATGCATTAGTTTTACATTTAAAAACAGAAATTTATAATGAGACTGATGTATGTTTATGGAAAATTTGCATTTGTTAATTTGAGAACCAATAGATCCTGCATCTTTTTGCCATTTTTATTTTTGGGTTTTGGTACATTTCCAATTGTTTCTAAGTTAATCAATTAAATGTACCTTCAAAATTAAAAAAAAAAAATTGCCTATACATGGAAAAGCAATTGATTGAATTATAAGAGTTACGCCATTTTAAAAACATTTACCAACTTATATGGAAATCAATCAATGAAAGAGCTTGTGAGAATAAGATGCAATTTTTATAGTTACAAATTAAGCATATTACTACCCACACATTTGTTATCTGTTATCAGAGTTTCTGCAATTAAGAATACTTTCTAACTCATTGAGAGTTTTTCGCTCAAGTATTAGATATTAGAATTTGTAAGCTAGGAGGTGGGCCATGGTATCACATTGTTCAGCCTCCTCCTCTTCTCTAACCAAAAATCCTCTCAGGTTATTGCTGCTGCTCAGTGTCTTCAACTTCCATCACTGCTTCCCTACACATTATTCTGAAAACTATATTTTCCTGGATCAGTATGAGACACACTTGTATTAATCACTTGTGTGAATCAAATTAATGCTCTAAGCTAAAAGCCACATGAAATGTTCTGGATTTTTTTCAGGCAGTCTCATTTATTTTTTATTTTTTCTTTAGTTTTTATTGGAGTATATATAGCTGCTTTACAAAGTTGTGTTAGTTTCCCGCTGTGCAGCAAAGTGAATCAGCCATGTTAGCTGCTCAGTCACAACCGACTCTTTGTGACTCCATGGACTGTAGGCTGCCAGGCTCCTCTGTCTATGGGATTTCCCAGGCAAGAATACTGGAGTGGGTTGCCATTTCCTTCTCAAGGGGATCTTCCAGATCCAGGGGCTGAATCCGGGTCTCCCTCACTGCGGGCAGATTCTTTACTGTCTGAGCCACAAGGAATCAGCCATATGTATATGCATATCCGCGCTATTTTGGATTCCCTTCCCATTTAGGTCACCACGGAGCCCTGAGTACCATTCCCTCTGTCGTACAGGAGGCTCTCATTAGTTATCTATTTTATACATAGTAGGGTGTATATGTCAATCCCGATCTCCCAATCTCATCTAGCTCCCCATTTCCCTCTTTGGTGTCCTTATGTTTGTTTTCTGTATCTCTACATCTGATTTGCAAACAGGTTCATCTGTACCATTTTTTCTAAATTTCACACATATGGAATGTGGAATGTATACTCCACACATATGCATTCATACACAATATCTGCTTTTCTCTTTCTGACTTCACTCTGTATGACAATCTCTAGGTTCATCTACGGCTCTGCAAATGACACAATTTCCTTCCTTTTATGGCTGAGTAATATTCCATTGCATCCTGCCAATGCAGGAGACATGGGCTTGATCCCTGGGTTGGGAAAACCCCCTGGAGAAGGACAAGGCAACCCACTCCAGTATACCTGTCTGGGAAATCCCATGGATAGAGGAGCCTGGCTGGCTACAGTCCATGGGGTTGCAGAAAGTCATATATGACTTGGAGACTAAAGAACAGTAACAATATTCCACATCTTTTTTATCCATTCCTCTGTTGGTGAACATTTAGATTGCTTCCATGTCCTGACTATTGTAAATAGCATTTTTAAATGAACTTTTCGCTTAAGCACAGATTCAGATTTAGAGATAGATTACAGAATAATGCAAGAGTTCCTATATACCACATACCCAGTTTCTTTAGTTATTATTTGACACTGAAAGAAAGAAAATAGAGATAAGCTTTGTCAGAATCTTTCGATCCTGTAAACTGTAGGCTGCCAGGCTCCTCTATCCATGGGATTCTCCAGGCAAGAATACCGAAGTGGGTTTCTGCTTCCTTCTCCAGGGGAACTTTCCAACCCAGGAATTGAACCCAAGTCTCCAGCACTGCAGGCAGGTGCTTTACCAACTGAGCCATACAGGAAACACATTATTTGACATTAGTATGGTACATGTGTTCCAATTAGCTATTCTTAATACAACCAAGGCAATGGCACCCCACTCCAGTACTCTTGCCTGGAAAATCCCATGGATGGAGGAGCCTGGTAGGCTGCAGTCCACAGGGTCGCTAAGAGTCGGACACGACTGAGCGACTTCACTTTCCCTTTTCACTTTCATGCATTGGAGAAGGAAATGGCAACCCACTCCAGTGTTCTTGCCTGGAGAATCCCAGAGACGGGGGTGCCTGGCAGGCTGCCGTCTATGGGGTCGCACAGACTCGGACACGACTGAAGCGACTTAGCAGCAGCAGCAGCAGCAATACAACCAAGTCACCAATATTGATACATTGTAATTAAAGTTCTTATTTTATCCAAATTTTCTTCATTTTTACCTGTTGTTCTTTTTCTGTTTCAAAATATAATATTATATTTATATATAATATTAATGTCAACCAGGCTTCTCTTGGCTGTGACATTTTCTCAGATTTTCACCGTTTTTGTAACCTTACTGTTTTGAAGAAAACAGATCAGATATTTTATACAATGTCCCTCAATTGGGGTTTGCATGATACATTTTTCTCAAGAGTAGACTAGAGTTAGGAGCTTTGATTTTTGTTTTCTGTATTTGTGTGTTTTATCAACCTGATATACATTGTGACACCCTAAAGAAGCAGGATGGACCCCTTACCCACAATGATCAGAGAGAGCCTTTGAAAGCAGGAAAAACAGACTAGCATTAGCATGCTTTTTTTTGTTTGCTTATTTTTTTGTTTTTTCAATTGTGGTAGGACTTGAGGCTGGGATAAGTATTTCCATGAGGAAAGGAAGTTAAATAGCTTGAATCTCCCTTGTGGACCAAAGAAAGGACTCTGAAGGTTTTCTTATCAATTTTCCCTAGTGTGAGGACAAAAAGGGAAGAGATGGGTAATGCTTAAAAGATGTCAGCAGTCAAACATTAAAAAAAAAAAAAAATGGAGTTCATTTTTTTTTTTAAGTTATCACTGTTTTTGTTGACCTTGATCATGGGACTGAAGTATTGTTTATTAGGCCTCTTAACTATAAAGTTACTCATTTGTTTCCCCCTCTTTCCATCTATACTCTTTGGAAGTAATTCAACATGTGCAGGGCAAACTTAATGGGGTAGGGCATTACCTTCCACCTACTTGAGAGTGGAAATATTTTTATGCCCTCTGCTAGAAGATTTGCCTCTTTTCCTTCAAAATGTATTTATTCAATAGTTCATCTGTAAAAATATAAAACTGAATAATTTATATTGTTTCATAAGTTGAGGTACAATCTAATCCTGCTTTATTTTCTTGTTCAGATTCTCTGGTGATTTGTAAGTTTTACAATCGGCTTCTCTTCCACTTTGAGATAGCTCCATGATTATGTGCTTATGTGTGTGCTTATTTTTTTTAGCACTTTCTAATTTTCTGGCACCATAAATGTTCTAGGCTCATCTTTTATATTTCCTACCCCTTGTCTAGAATCAGCTTTTGTTCCAGGAGGTCTTGGTTCTTTTCACTAGAGAATGATCTGAATACCAATTTCTGAATGCTATTGCTTACTGCTACCAGAGTATAATTTCTTCTATGTCCTGTCATTTGGGGTTTCACAGGTGGTACAATGGTAAAGAATCCAACTCCAAAAGCAGAAAACACAGGTTCAATCCCTGGGTTGGGAATATCACTTAGAGATTGAAATGGCAACCCACTCTAGTATTCTTGCCTGAAAAATCTCACAGACAAAGGAACCTGGCAGATTACAGTCAGTAGGGTTGCAAAGAGTCGGTCATGACTTAGTTACTAAACAACAATAACAACAACCCTCCCTTTATAACTCTTCCTAGTTGTGACGATCAGAATGCTGGAGTATCTATGCCTGGATTCAATAAGGTTAACGTTAGAAAAAAGGGAATGCAGATCGAAAAACAGGCGAATTGTAGCAGCATGATGGCTGGAACCATATCCACCATTCCTCAATGGTGGTGGTTGTTAAGTGTTGACTACTAATGGTTCAAGGCTCTCCTCTTTACCAGGGCCATTGTCTTTAGGTTGAAAAGAACTTTCTTACTCAAGAGAGCCTAAGGCAGCAGAACTTTCTCCTGCCAGGGGCATCCTTCTTCAGTGAATTATATTGGAATTACAAAAGGCAAAGCACATCACCTCAAAGTAAAGGCAGCATTTTGATATGATTTATGTTCCAGATTCCCTATGGGTAAGGTCAAGCCAGATTTATCTGAGATAATATTATATAGTCTTATATCCATTACCTATAACTATCTTACTTTCTCTACTGTCATATATTTCTCCCAAAAAGTATTTCCTCAGGAAATTGCATGAAAGTTGATCTCTGCTAGAAAATATCACCAAAGACATATGCAAATGTAGATTCTTATTTACAGATAATAGCTATGGTCTTATGTTAAACTTTCAAAAAAGGGAAGCAAAGTGAATACCTAAATAGTAAAACACACGAATGAGGTAATAATATGCCATGAATTGTGATATTACATAGCCTTAAAAACAAGGCAGGAAAACCATGACAAATTCAATAGTAACCTTTTTGTAAGCTCATTTATATCTGAGGTAATTAGCAATCATAACTAATTCTTAGGCAAGCTTTGTTTTTTTCCTCCTGTTATCCAAGTCATATTCCACAAATATTGATATCCAGACTGACAAAAATGATTATGTTAGTAGTTAAAACTATCTATATTAAAAACATTTTTATAGCAAGGGTATTTCTCTTTCCATTTTATTGCAAGAAAAAATAAGTGGTAAAATTTATTTGCTAATCAGAAGAAAAAGTCATGGTGAAATTTTTAGTATAAGAGATTTGTGTTTCAATGTGATAAAAAAGCTTTTATTTACCTA
>SJYT01079563.1:20962-44169 GCA_006410635.1 Cephalophus harveyi | reverse complement strand
ATTCTGTTTTCTTGACAGCACACTATATAGATGCAAATAAAAAAATCCAAGTTCAGATGAATAGCTTTATAGTCATTGTTTAATTAAATTTGAATTATTATTTTTCCTAAATGCTTATATTTCTATTTTCACATTTCCCTGTCTCAAAGAGCAACTTTATATTACTTCCTTTCAGACAGAAGTGCTCTTATTCACTTGTGTGTATATTTGTTTAAGAAACTTTGCAACAAAATGACTATTCAATTGTTTTCAATAATTACTTATGAATGGGAAGATGTATTTCCTTCAGTTCAGTTCAGTCGCTCAGTCGTGTCCGACTCTTTGCGATCTCATGAATTGCAGCACGCCAGGCCTCCCTGTCCATCACCAACTCCAAGAGTTCACACAGACTCACATCCATCGAGTCAGTGATGCCATCCAGCCATCTCATCCTCGGTCGTCCCCTTCTCCTCCTGCCCCCAATCCCTCCCAGCATCAGAGTCTTTTCCAGTGAGTCAACTCTTCGCATGAGGTGGCCAGAGTACTGGAGTTTCAGCTCTAGCATCTTTACCTCCAGAGAAATCCCAGGGCTGATCTCCTTCAGAATGGACTGGCTGAATCTCCTTGCAGTAGTATGTGTGTAAGTATACCTGAGACACAGATGCTAGGTAGATAGATAGGTGATTGATAGACTAATAGAAAAACAAATTGATAGAGACAGATAAAAGAGACACAGCATGAAACTTAGATCACAAATATTTCTAAAGGAAATTCTCTTCCTTACCAAATGTTTTTAAGAAATCATGTTTTAAGTACCTGATCTTCATCTTCCTAGCTTCCTCTCTTCCTCCTTCCCATTTTAATTGTGCATCTACTATCACTCTTCTTGGATGTATTTTCATAAATTTATTTCTATGAATAACCGTATAAAAAGCACGGCTTAATGTTATTTTTCAAGTATCACTAACACACTGTTGGTGTGTATGACAGCATTTTGCACACATATGAGGAGAGAGAGGGGATTTATGTTCAATCTAAGAAATGCTCAATGGGTCAGGACTCTTCACTGCAAACAATAGAAAACAACTGTGAGTAAATTAAAGCCACAGCATCAGTAACAATAACAAAGGATATGACTAGAGGTTCTATTTTAAACCTCTTAGTCATTATATCAACTTCACCTACTATTTTTATTAGTGCATTGGTAGGTGGAATAATAGCTTCCAATAATATATACACGCTGATCTCTGAAATTTGTTAACATATTACTTACACCTAACAGTGGTTTTGCAGATGTGGTTAAGTTAAAAATATTTTAGATGGGCAGATCATTTTGGATTATCTAAGAGGGAGAGAGAGGCATGAGAATCAGAGAGGAGATGAGATGATAGTGGCAGGGATCAGAGAGATAAGACTCCTGGTTTTGAAAATGTGAAGGAATCAGAAACCAAGGAATACAGGTGACCTTGAGATGCTAGAAAAGGTTCCTCTGTCCATGGAATTCTCCAGGTAAGAATACTGGAGTGGATAGCCATTTCCTTCTCCAGGGTATCTTCCAAACACAGGGACTGAACATTGTTCTTCCACATAGCAGGCAGATTCTTTACCTTCTGATTCACCAGAGAAGCCCCCTAGAAAAGGCAAGGAAATGCATTCTCCCCTTGAGCCTCCAGTGAAATTCAGCCCTGCCAACATTTCATTTTCAGTCCATAAGACTAACCAGATTTTTGGACTTCTGACCACTAGAACTACAAGAACAATTAATGGAACTTGAGACATAACTTAATTAAAAGCTTTTATTTGCATTTATTAGGTTTCACATTCAAAATATATTGAATGTATTAATGGCAAAATGTATTTTCAATTTTAAGATATGTTTAATATTTATAGAAAAATATATGAATAATCAGCCTGTGAATGAGAAAATGGATTATAATTTAATTTTTTTATGTAATCTGCCAAGGAGATAATATAAAGAAGAGAAAAATTTTGCTTAAAGTCAGAAAGCTGAAAATAAAACTTCAAAGTTGGATAAATTTTTCATTGGATAATGGCTTCAAATATAGTTCTTGTTCCATAAAGTTCTTGAAATGAGAAGTATAAACTAGAATATAAAACAACTTGATCTCTCTGACCTCTTTAAGTCCTTAATTTGATTTATAACTATTACAATTTCTCTGTGGGTCTGAACATTGTTATTAGGGTAGTATAGTGCTATATCCTTTCTAGCTTTAACTGTCAGCAAATCATTATAAATTGATAAAATGATGATAAGGGTTTCATGATTCTATAGGAGAAAAAGAGGAAAGTGCTTAGCTCTTAGTGTCTGTCTCAATGAAAATCTTTAAAGTAACTTTAAAGTAGTAATTTTAATCATGATTGCATATTTTAGCAACTCTGTTGAATTTGCTTTTACAGATGAAAGTTTATTTTCTTTTCTTTTTGTTTAATTCCAGACTTGGGAATTTCCTAAAGAGGAAAAAATTTTATTATCAATGAATGCATGCAGAGACTTTAATCTTATTCTGTTATACAATATGTACTTCATGATAATGTATATATGGTAGATATTATTTCTTAGAAATATAATATATAAAAATCTTTTTGGCACTGAGACTTACTTCAGTGCAGAGTACATCATGAGAAACGCTGGACTGGAAGAAACACAAGCTGGAATCAAGATGGCCGGGAGAAATATCAATAACCTCAGATATGCAGATGACACCACCCTTATGGCAGAAAGTGAAGAGGAGCTAAAAAGCCTCTTGATGAAAGTGAAAGAGGAGAGCGAAAAAGTTGGCTTAAAGCTCAACTCTGAAGGAGATCAACCCTGGGATTTCTTTGGAAGGAATGATGCTAAAGCTGAAACTCCAGTACTTTGGCCACCTCATGCGAAGAGTTGACTCATTGGAAAAGACTCTGATGCTGGGAGGGATTGGGGGCAGGAGGAAAAGGGGACGTCCAAGAATGAGATGGCTGGATGGCATCACTGACTCGATGGATGTGAGTCTGGGTGAACTCCGAGAGATGGTAATGAACAGGGAGGCCTGGCGTGCTGCGATTCATGGGGTCGCAAAGAGTCGGACACGACTGAGCGACTGAACTGAACTGAACTGAACTTACTTCAGTACTCAGAAGGTGGAAGTACTTTCTTCCCAAAGTACTTTCTCTTGAGAGATCTAGTATGCTGATAAACTGAAAAACAGGAAAAAAGAATGTATTCTCTTAAGCACTGTAGTTTTATTTTGACAAAGGGGGTCAATATTGGAGATAAATAGTTAACTTTTTCAAACATATCTTAAATATATTTCATATTCACAAGTCAGTATAAATGGTGTCATTTACTATCAGCTACATTTTATCTAAGTGTCCTCCCTTCTGAACAATTGTATCTCGATCCTCTTCAAGCTCTTGCTAAGTGATCTCTGAGCATCAAGATAGAGTGTTTCTGATATACTCAGAGGAAAGCTTTCTCATGTTCATTGTTCTGTTCCTGATCCTTGCATAAAGTTACAAGTGTACCAGAGTCCAAATAGGACCAGAAAAGACTGTTTGTGAAAAATAAATTGGAAGAATAGTCAAGTATCCCAATCTGGGGCATAGTTTTCCACCTGGAAATTATAGAGCAGAGTCTATGCTGTATGCTTCATAAAATGAACTATGTAAACAGCATTTCACACTTCTCCTTCAGCTAATTTCTCTTCAAAGCACTATAAGCTTGTCCAGGGACTCAGACAATAAATCAAATGTAGTTTGGGATGTTTCTACTTTTTAGTTGTTATGAATAAAGCTACTATGAGTTGTTGTTGCGAGTGTATATTTTCAAATATTCTTAGTGTGTGTACCCAACAGTGGAATTGTTGGGTCAAATGATAACTCTAGAGTCAACATTTTGATAAATTACCAAATTATTTTCCCAAGTAACTACATCATTTTATGTTCCTGACCAATATGTACAAGGGTTCCAACTTATACACATGCTCTGAACACTTGTTATTATCTTTCATTTATTATTATATTAATCCCAGTGTTGTATGTGCGAAGTGATATGTGATTGTGATGATGATTTTCACTTTATTAATGATTATTTACATACATATACTCTTTCTATAGTGATTGTCCTAGAGAATATCAACATCATCTTGATTTTTAACTATCTATTTTAGAATAACCTGGAGTAGTAAATGGAAACTCACTCCAGTATTCTTGCCTGAAAAATTCCATGAACAAAGGAGGCTGGATGGCTAGAGTACATGGGGCCACAAACAGTCAGAATGACTAATCAGCTGAGCACACATTTTAGAATAATATTAATTTATTATTTAATTTGGGCTTCCCTGATAGCTCAGATGGCAAAGAATCTGTCTGCAAGGCAGGAGATCCAGGTTCAGCCCTGGATTGGGAAGATCCTGAAATGTGAAGTCAAGTGGGTCTTAGGAAGCATTACTAAGAACAAAGCTAATGGAGATGATGGAATTCCTGTTGAGCTATGTAAGATCCTAATAGATGATGCTGGTAAAGTGTTGCACTCAATACATCAGCAAATTTGGAAAACTCAGTAGTGCCCACAGGACTGAAAAATGTCAGTCTTCATTCTAATCCTAAAGAAAGGCAGTACCAAAGAATGTTCAAACTGCCACACAGTTACATTCATTTCACATGCTAGTAAGATTTGCTCAAAATCCTTCAAGCTAGGCTTCAGCATACATGAACTGAGAACTTTCAGATGTACAAGCTGGATTTAGAAAAGGTAGAGGAACCAGAGATCAAATTACAAACATCTGTTGGAGCATAGAAAAAGCAGTCCAGAAAAACATCTACTTCTGCTTCATTAACTACACTAAAACCTTTGACTGTGTGGATCACAGTAAATTGTGGAAAATTCTAAAAGATGGGAATACCAGACCACCTTGTCTGCCTTCTGAGAAACTTGTATGTTGGTCAAGAAGCAACAGTAGAACCTTACATGGAACAATATACTGGTTCAAAGTTGGGAAAGGAGTATAACAAGGCTGCATATTGACACCCTACTTATGTAACTTAATTGCAGAGTACATCATGTGAAATAGCAGGCTTGATGAATCACAGGTTAGAGTTAAGATTGTTGGAAGAAATATCAACAACCTCAGATATGCAGATGATACCACTCTAATGGTTCAAAGTGAAGAGGAACTAAAGGGCCTCTTGATGAGGATGAAAGAGGAGAGTAATAAAGCTGGCTTAAATTCGACATTCAAAAAACTAAGATCATGGTATCCAGTCCTATCACTTCATGGCAAATAGAAGAGGAGAATGTAGTAATCTGTGACAGATTTATTTTATTGGGCTCCAAAATCACTGTAGACAGTGACTGCAGCCACACAATTAAAAGAGACATACTCCTTGGAAAGAAAAATATGACAAACCTAGACAAAGTATTAAAATACAAAGACATCACTTTGCCAACAGAAATCTGTATAGTCAAAGCTATTGTCTTTCACATCAGTTCAGTTCAGTTCAGTCGCTCAGTTGTGTCCGACTCTTTGCAACCTCATGAATCGCAGCATGCCAGGCCTCCCTGTCCATCACCATCTCCCGGATGTCACTCAGACTCACGTCCATCGAGTCCGTGATGCCATCCAGCCATCTCATCCTCAGTCATCCCCTTCTTCTCCTGCCCCCAATCCCTCCCAGCATCAGAGACTTTTCCAATGAGTCAACTCTTCGCATGAGGTGGCCAAAGTACTGGAGTTTCAGCTTTAACATCATTCCTTCCAAAGAAATCCCAGGGTTGATCTCCTTCAGAATGGACTGGTTGGATCTCCTTGCAGTCCAAGGGACTCTCAAGAGTCTTCTCCAACACCACAGTTCAAAAGCATCAATTCTTAGGCGCTCAGCCTTCTTCACAGTCCAACTCTCACATCCATACATGACTACTGGAAAAACCATAGCCTTGACTAGACGGACCTTAGTCAGCATAGTCATGTACAAATGTGAGAGTAGGACCACAAAGCAGGCTTTGTGCCAAAGAATTGATTCTTTGAATCATGGTGCTGGTGAAGACTCTTGAGAGTTCTTTGGATGCAAGGGAAAAGAAACCAGTCAATCCTAAAGGAAATAAACCCTGAATATTCATTAGAAAGGTTGATGATAAAGCTGAAGCTCTAATATTTTGGCCATCTGCTGTGAAAAACTGACCCATTGGGAAAAGACCCTGATGTTGGGAAAGATTGAAAACAAAAGAAGAGAGCAGCAGAGGATAAGACAGTTAGATAGCATCACTGACTCAATGAACATGAAATTGAGCACATCCCAGGAGATAATAAAGGACAGGGAATCCTGGTGTGCTGCAATCCATGGGGTTGCAAAGAGATGAACAGGAAATATCTACTGAATAACAACAAATTATTCAATTTAAATAATAAATTGGGAAAGGAGTTTATCAAGGCTGTATATTGTAACCCTGTGTATTTAATTTATATGCAGAGTACATCATATGAAATGCCAGGCTGGATGAGGCACAAGCTGGAATCAAGATTGCTGGAAGAAATATCAATAACCTCAGATATGCAGATGACACCACTGTTATGGCAGAAAATGAAGAGGAGCTAAAGAACCACTTGATGAAAGTGAAAGAAGGGAGTGAAAAAGCTGGCTTAAAACTCAACATTTAAAAAAATGAAGATCATGGCATCTGATCCCATCCTGTCATGGCAAATAGTTAGGCAAACAATGGAAACAATGAGAAACTTAATTTTCTTGGGCTCCAAAATCACTGCAGATGGTTACTGCAGTCATGAAATTAAAGCACGCTTACTCCTTGGAAGGAAAGTTATGACCAACCTAGACAGCATATTAAAAAGCAGAGACATTACTTTACTGACAAATGTCCATTTAGTCAAAGCTATGGTTTGTCTAGTAGTCATGTATGGGTGTGAGAGTTGGACCATAAAGAAAGCTGAGCACTGAAGAACTGATGCTTTTGAACTCTGGGGTTGGAGAAAATTCTTGAGAGTCCCTTGGACAGTAAGATCAAAACAGTCAATCCTAAAGGAAATCAGTCCCTCCAATGAGAGGGACAGACTCTGAGGCTGAAACTCCAATACTTCGGCCTCCTGACTTGAAGAACTGACTCATTGGAAAACACCCTGATGCTGGGAAAGATTGAAGGCAGAAGGAAAAGGGAACAACAGGATGAGATGGTTGGATAGCATCACTGCCTCAATGGAGTTGAGTCTGAGCAAGCTCTGGGAGATGGTGATGGACAGGGAAGCCTGCCATGTTGTAGTTCATGGGGTTGCAAAGAATCAGACACGAGTGAGCAACTGAACGTTAGCAACAATTAAGTCCAATAGTGTACTAAAAATATAATGCTAGCCCTTATATAGTTCTATCCTGTTGCTTCACAACCTCTGAAACTTCTGGGTGTCATCTGCAATCTTCCAAGATTTGCTGAGGGTAGGAAAAGATGAAGAAAGAGTCAGACCACTCCAGACAGGTAGGTGTCAGGTTTAATAAGGAAAGGATCTCATATACAAGGCTTATCTTAGGTGGCAGCAAGATGAATAGACTACCACACCCAGCCTCCTGAACTCTGAACGCTGATACATGGTCCTGAACTGGATTCAGTCACATATTCCAGATGATCATCACCACATTACCTTCTCAAAGCCGCATGCTTTGGGTAGCTTCTGGGAGGTGGCAAGGATAGAAGAATGCACATTCAAGGACTGGTAGGGGCTGAGGAACCTCTACTTGCCCAGGTTTAGTCAGGGCACCTGACAGTCATGTCTTCTTGATGACCTACTCCAACACTCCCGCTCTGCTGACCAGTTCTTACAATCGTACACATCCCCTCTTCTCAGTGTGGTCAGCAAGAGGTTTCACCAGCACCAAGGCTCCTTACTTACTGGATGTCTAACTGGTTTAGAGACAGAAGCGACAGCAACAATGCAAGAGAAAACATAGATTGAGAGAGTGAGTCCCAAAATAAGTAAGAAGTTTTCCACCAGAAGCCCAAGTATCTGAACCACTAACACTTAAGTCCCCTAGGATGAGCTCAAGTCACTGAGGCAGTTAGTTGTGTCCTCATGTGAAGTAATAAACATGATATGTACATTAGCAGACTATTGGGGTATGAATACGCAACCCTCTGGATATTGGCACAAGTGCCCCCTTGTAAAGCATCTTATTTTGGAGGACACTTTTTCTCATTGGAGATACTTTATTGTTCAGTAAGGACAGGCTTTGCTGGTTATCATTTAAGGCTTGCTAGATGTCATGAATAAGGGCTTCTATGTGTGCTATATTCTCCTCCATGTCAATGGAGGGGACTGTGGCCAAATGATCACATCAACGAAAACAGAACATACTCACCTGGCCTTGAAGAAAGGGAAGTTGGAAGCTTTAGGAGAGAGGGGTTGGCAGCTTTAAGAACTTGAGCTGGTAGTGCCTACAGGCTGACCTGAGGAGGCAGCACTGTCTGGTGTGAGGAGATGGACTTGGGGCAGGTTATGCCAGACCAGTACTCTCACTTTTTCCCCTCTCTCAATTGTGTGTGATCCATTGAAGTTATGGTGAGTTTGAACAAGTTCAGCTGCAGCAGGACATTGGGGTCCCAGTGGAGACAGAGTAGCTCTCTCAGCCAGGGATGCAAAGTAAGTCATCCATCTCAATGGAATATCTCAGTACAAATTCCAGTAGATAATGATTTTCCCACGTGTATTGGTGTTCTTTCTCAATAGCAGAAGACATTGATCCACAGTGAGAGTCAGGGCCATGACTATTTCCCATGGATCCATTTTCCTGGTGTGAGAAAGAGGAATAGGGACATGTCCAGGGCTACCGTCCCATGACATGTTATGGGCTGTGCAGGTAACATTGTGAAAGAAATAGAAAAGGCTATTGTCGTTCCTCCCACACGAAATCAAATTGATCTTGTGACTCAATGCCTTGGGGTATACTTAAAAAAAAAAATAAAAAAAAAAACATTTCCTAAGTCTAGTGTAGCATGGTCCATTCCTAGGATGATGGCCAAGGTATCTAAGATGGTGGCAGTGTTGGGCCTGGCTGCATGGATGGGGCACTGCCAACTATAGAACTGCCATTTGTTTTTTTCTTAATATATATAGTTTTTTATTTGATGAATTCTTCTTATACTTTCCTTTAGTTCTTTATGTGTTGATCTTAAGTTCTTTTGATTTACTTAATAGCTGATTTATTGATTTTGTATAGTCAGTTCAGTCTCTGAATTTCTTGAGGATACTGTCCATTAACTGTTTTTCCCACTGAGTTTAGACCAGATATTTCTGTTTCTTTGTATTGATTTTAATTTTTTTTTTTTAGAAAGTAAACTTTTTCAATAGTATAGCAACTCTGGAAATCAAATTCTACCCCATACCAGGGATTCTTCATTGTTGCTGCATGTTATTGTTGTTGCTTCTGTTTTGAAATGATTATTTAATGTGTGTTTTATTTATCTTTTGTGACCTTCAACAACCTTGCTGGTCTAGCTTAGTGGTCAGATTGAACACAGATTTACTTAAATTCCTGACTCCAACAAGGCTCTCAGCATTGGCTGGGTGATTCAGCATGGTTAGGGCAGTGTACCACTCCACCTTAATCTTCTCCTTCAATTAATACTTGCACAGAGCTTCCAGGTTAGGCAAAGGTACATAACAGGGTAGGGCTTCTCAGTTCTTCCCAGTGTGTGGACACAAGTCCTCCAGGGCATCTGCCCAACCCAGGGATCAAACTCATGTCTCTAGGGTCTCCTGCATTGGAAGGTGGATTCTAAAATATCACATGAACAGTTGGGGCTGTGCCCAAATCCAGACTTGTGTCCACACACTGGGAAGAACTGAGAAGCCCTACCCTGAGCTCAGTCCCATCCCTATTTTCTCCTTCCAGTGGCTGCCAGGCTGCTGATTTTCAGCATGTTTGCAGGTGGTTGCTTTTCAAGATTACTGTAGAAAGGGAATGGAGAATGAAAATAAGGACCGAAATTCGGACATTTTTTAAAAAGCTTCTTGAATTGCTGCAATGATTCAGTTAAGTTCTAGAGTTCTAAAAATAATAGACTCTAACCAAAGCCTTGTCAGTGTTCTCATTGTGTTTATGAAGGAGAGGATTTTTGAAGATCCTCATTCAGTCATTTTCAATCATATCATCTGTCTTGATTTATAAAGCTAAGTAAATTTGGCATTTATTGATGAAGCCTCTTTCAGTTTGTGTGTTCAACTGTAAATCTTGACTCTATCCAACTGGAACTGGTGGAGAATAGTAAGCACTTCATTCATAGACTCTGTAACAGTGTTGTACATCTCTACCTAGTCATCAGTATAGATTTTTGCTTCTATTATCCGTTTCCTCTCATCCTTATCTCCTTCTAGTGCCTCAGTCTAGTGATACTTTTTTAATCTTCATTTTCCCAGGCTCTAAGAACTTTGTGACCCTCTCTTTTTTGGATTTCTATAATTTTCTCAATAGAACTCTTGGAGGAATATTATTTCATTGAATGTCCTGATTTCCAGAAATATCTTCTTTGTTTCCATTTTGTAATAGCAACTTAATTTCCTTGAAAATAATCATAATCATTTCCCCTTTGGACAATCTCCCTAGTCTGAGCCACCAGGGAAGCCTTAGGAATCCACATTACCAGTTAAATGATCTTGCTATTTTCAAGCCCTGTCCAGTCGTGTGTACCATCATCATTGAACTTGTGTTAAGATCCAAACCGCAGACCACATTCTCTTGCACACGGTGTGAGCAACCTAATATACTATTCAAAAGGCAGGTGTTTCTGTCTTCTGGGAGGATTTTACTTACCCCATGTCTTCAGTCACACCTCTGCAGGGTTCAGAAAAAGTAACCATTCACATGTCTATGGTGAGGCAGACTGAGCCAACCCACCCACCTTTCAGATGCACGTTTTTGCTTTTCCTCTCTCTTCCACTATCTGATTGTTGAGACTTCATCATGAGACTTCAGATAGGAATTAAAGGAGATGTAGGCAATCAGGCTTATCTATACTCTTTCTATTTAAACATAGATTTCTACTTTACATTCCAAATTTATAATGTGGTAGATGCTATATTAACAAGTTCATGATGTGCAGTTAAAGTCATAATATCTCTGGGTTTTCAAGAATTAGACTTTAGTCCCTTTGATGTCTTAGCATCAAGCCATGAACTGCTTTTAAAATAGATCAGGGCAATGTAGACCTATTTGGTATATGCTGTCTGTAATATTAAAAAAGGCTAACTAAGGGTTGTGCCATATTACTTGGTAGTGGGTAGTACAAATTATAGCAATGTATCTTTAGAGGAAAAACTCAACATGCATATTCTAGTAATTCATTGTTGCGCAAAAAGCCAACTCAAAATCTAATGACTTAAAGTAGCAAAAGTAAGCTAATTCATGTAGGAATTTGCAATCTGGACAAAACTCAAAGGGTGGAATGAGTGACTTATCACTAACCCACATGAAATGAGATGGAGTGGCTTATCTAGGGGAAGAAGGAACCACTTTTAACCATAAGTTCATGGATACCATGGGGGAAGGATGGGGGAGAAGGGATAGTTAGGGAGTTTGGGATGGACATGTACAAACTTCTTTATTTAAAATGCATAACCATCAAGGCCCTACTATATAGCACAGGAAACTCTGTTCAATGTTATGCAGCAGTCTAAGTGGGAGGGGAGTTTGGGAAAATAGATAAATGTGTATGTATAGTTGAATCCCTTCATTGTCCACATGAAACTATCACAACACTGTAAATCAACTATCAGTTCAGTTTAGTAACTCAGTCACATCTGAATCTTTGTGACTCCATAGACTGCAGCATTCCAGGTTTCCCTGTCCATCACTAACTCCCATAACTTGCTTAAATTCAAGTCTAAGGAGTTGGTGATCCCATCCAGCCATCTCATCCTCTGTCATCCCCTTCTCCTCCTGCCTTCAATTTTTCCCAGCACCAGGGTAATTTCCAAAGAGTCAGTTCTTCACATCAGGTAGCCAAAGTACGGAGTTTCAACTTCAGCATCAGACCTTCCAATAAATATTCAGGGCTGATTTCCTTTAGAATTGACTGGTTTGATCTCCTTGTTGTCCAAGGGACTCTCAAAAGTCTTCTCCAACACCACAGTTCAAAAGCATCAGTTCTTCCACACTCAACTTTCTTTATGGTCCAACTCTCACATCCATACATGACTACTGGAAGAACCATAGCTTTGACTAGGTGGACCATTATTGGCAAAGTAATGTCTCTGATTTTTAATATACGGTCTAGGTTGCTCACAGCTTTTCTTCCAAGGAGCAAGCATCTTTTAATTTCATACTATACTCATGATTTTACATAATCAGTTATATTCCAATATAAAATTTTAAAGAAAGAAAGAACAAGTTTTAAGATGGCTCACAAATATTGCACACAAGTTGGTCCTGGCTAGGGCTGGGAATTCAGATATAGCCATCAAAGTTTGCTTCAGTTCAGTTCAGTTTAGTCGCTCACTCATGTCTGACTCTTTGAGACCCCATGAATTGCAGCACGCCAGGCCTCCCTGTCCATCACCAACTCCCAGAGTTCACTCAAACTCATGTCCATTGAGTCGGTGATGCCATCCAGCCATCTCATCCTCTGCTGTCCCCTTCTCCTCCTGCCACCAATCCCTCCCAGCATCAGAGTCTTTTCCAATGAGTTAACACTTTGCATGAGGTGGCCAAACTATTGGAGTTTCAGCTTTAGCATCAGTCCTTCCAATGAATACCCAGGACTAATCTCCTTCAGAATGGACTGGTTGGATCTCCTTGCAGTCCAAGGGACTCTCAAGAGTTTTCTCCAACACCACAGTTCAAAAGCATCAATTCTTTGGTGCTCAGCTTTCTTCGCAGTCCAACTCTCACATCCATACATGACCACCGGAAAAAGCATAGCCTTGACTAGACGGACCTTAGTCGGCAAAATAATGTCTCCGCTTTTGAATATGCTTTCTAGGTTAGTCATAACTCTTCTTCCAAGGAGTAAGTGTCTTTTAATTTCATGGCTGCACTCACTATCTGCAATGATTTTGGAGCCCAAAAAAATAAAGTCTGACACTCTTTCCACTGTTTCCCCATCTATTTCCCATGAAGTGATGAGACCAGATGCCATGATCTTTGTTTTCTGAATGTTGAGCTTTAAGTCAACTTTTTCACTCCCCTCTTTCACTTTCTTCAAGAGCCTTTTTAGTTCCTCTTCACTTTCTGCCATAAGGGTGGTGTCATCTGCATATCTGAGGTTCTTGATATTTCTCCTGGCAATCTTGATTCCAGCTTGTGCTTTTTCCTGCCCAGCATTTCTCATGATGTACTCTGCATATAAGTTAAAAAAGCAGGGTGACAATATACAGCCTTGACGTACTCCTTTTCCTATTTGGAACCAGTCTGTTGTTCCATGTCCAGTTCTAACTGTTGCTTCCTGACCTGCATAAATGTTGCTTAGGCTTCCTCAGAAAACTGTGTATTGCCTACCAGATAGAATTTCTCTCCTCTGTATTGCCTGCCAGTGTAGGAGACACAGGAGGAGCAAGTTTAATCACTGCATTGGGAAGATCCCCTGGAGGATGAAATGGCATCCCGTTTCAGTATTCTTGCCTGAGAAATCCCATAGATAGCTATACTCTATGGGGTTGCAAAGAGTCGGCCGTGACTAAGCAACTGAACACAGCATAGCACATTATATCATCTTAGTATGACCATTCTGTTCCGTTCTCTATTACCCAGTGATTTAGCTGGATATATTTACAGATCTTTGAATATTAAAACACTCTTGTTACAAGCCTGTTTCTGTGGTTTACTGTGATAATTACACCTGGATTTTTTCCCTGATGGCTAATTACTGCTACTTTAATTCTACACCTCCTGAATCCCATTATTTCCACAAAATCAGGGAAAACAATTGCAGCATTCATCACCATTAACTTGAATCTACAAAGGACAAGCACCACAAATTATTTAATGGATACCAGTGTCCCCACACTAATCAATTCTTGATGTCTTACTTGGGCTTCCCAAGTGGCGCTAGTGGTAAAAAACTCACCTGCCAATGTGGAGACAAGAGACACAGGTTTGATCCCTGGATTGAGAAGGTCCCCTGGAAGAGGGCATGAAAACTTACTTCAATATTCTTGCCTGGAAAGTTCCATGGACAGAGAAGACCAAAGGACTACAGTTCATGCTGTCTCAAAGTATCAGACACAACTGAGCACATGTGAGCACAGTGTGTTACTTAAAGAAAAGACTCCCACTCTTCCAGGGTACTATGGAGAAGAAGTGACTGACAAGTTTACAAAAATGATCCATTATTATATGATCATACCCAAAGCCAGAAAACCATAGCTTACCATGGAATTTCTGGCCTTTCAACTTAACCAATAGTCATTTTTAGGTCCAGGCTTTAATTAGTCAACCTTTGTGTGTGTGTATGTGTTCAGTTGCTCATGCATGTTGGAATCTTTGCAGCTCCATAGACTGTAGCCTGCCAGGCTCCTCTGCCCATGTGATTTTCTATGCAAGAATAATGGAGTGGGGTGCCATGTCCTCCTCCAAGGGATTTTCCCCAAGCCAGGGATCAAACCCAAGTCTCTCAGGTCTCCTGTATTGGCCCATGGATTATTTACCACTAGCATCACCTGGAAGCCTAGCAGATTATAAGCAATACTTCCAGATCCATGGATCATCACATGAAACCCTCAATCTAAAATGACAATAACTATAATATCATTTGACTTAATCCAGCTTTAAATTTTATTCCTTGACCTAGGAGTTCTCAGACTTCTACCAATAAAGGAAAAGGAGAACCTGAAATATTTTTTATTGTATAAACAAGCTATGGAACAATGCACTAAGTCGCTTCAGTCCTGATCAACTCTTTGAAACTCTACGGATTGTAGCCCAACAGGCTCTTCTGTCCGAGGGGTTCTTCAGGCAAGAATACTGGAGTGGGTTGTCATTTCCTTCTCCAGGGTATCTTCCCATCCCAGGAATCAAACCCGTGTCTCTTACATCTTCTGCATTGACAGGTGGGTTCTTTACCACTAGCACCACCTGGGAAGCTAGGTATATGCACACAAAAAAAGACTTACTTCTCCATCTGAACGTTGTGTGTCTAACTCTTACAAGGCAAGAGGTAATATGGGATTATGGGGATTAGTCCTGAGAAGAAGAAGGATTTTAAGGCTCAGCTAATAGATTTCTTGCCTTTTTCTTTTAAATGCATATGAAGGCTAATTACCTCAGAAATTAAGGCATCAGCTTTCTCCAAAGCAAGGGAGTTTCAGGAGAATTTGATTATTCAGCTTTCTCAGTCTCAGTCATGTGTGGCTAAATATCCCAATCCTATATCTTAAGGTTTTGCTCTTTCCCCTTTAGTACCTTTTCCTTTGCCTGAGACTTTTTAATAGTGAACATTTAATGAAATTACAATTTCATAATCTATACAATCAGGCTCTGGGCTTGATTACTAGTCAAGTCTACCCAGAGGGAGACTACAGCTTGGTTGAGTGAATTTTTAAAACTGAGAAACATGACTGAGTTTTACCACAAATCCTTAAATTCATTTTAGTTGTCTTGAGGAAGAGGTTTCTTTGACCAAACTACATAAGTGGCTTTTATTTATGAAAGTAATATGTCAAGAGTATAAAACCAATCTATACCTAATAATGAATTTTGTATAATAGAACCAGATGACAATATCTTCTTCAAAAATATTCCATTAAAATTTGAAAAGCGTTTTGTATAATGTAGAATTCTAAGGCTTTGATTGTTTATTTTATATCCTCTAAAACCATTATTGTTTAGCTTATTTGGAAAACGTTTGCCATTCCTAGATAAGAAAGACTATTCAAATGAAGGAAGGTGGTTACTTTTGGAGATATATACTTATCAACAATAAACTTTATCTATTAAAAGTGTACAGTTTAATGGATTTTGACATTTGTGTACACCCATGACATCATTCCCACAACCGAGAAGTGAAACAAAACCAACAGAAAAAAAAATTTCGTGTTTAGATCTTCGCAGTTCATCTCATGCCGTTTGTCTGCTCCAGAAAATCTGGATCTGCTTGAATGAATAAAGATATGCTTGCATACTGTAGCATTTTATGTAAATAGCATTGCATGTTAGCTTCTTTAACAGCATATTAATTTTCAAATGTCTTCATGTTGTTGCATAGATGCAGTAGTTTATCCCTTCTTATTGCTGAGTAGCCTTTTATTGTATGGCTATACGACGTTTTGTTTATCCATTCACATGTTGATAGACATTTGGTTTATTTGCAGTTTGAGACTATTACAGGTGAAGCTGCTATGAACATTCATGTACAGCTTTGTGTATGAAAATGAGTGAAATGACTGGAAACATGGTTATTGCTCATTTGAGAGAAGCAAACCCTGTCAGATATTTTCTTTGATATTTACAAAGCACTTTATTTAAAACCCCAACCAGTGTTTTCCAGTGTGCTATCTTAGGCCATGAGCATTAGACTTCTTTTATAACTTGTTGAAAAATTTTGGATTACAAATCAAACCCAATAATCAGAATTATGATTAGAATTTGTAGAATAATTTTCACTTTAAAAACTGTCCAAGTGAATCTACCTTACCGTAAAACTTTAGAACTATTAATATGTGAGAACTATTAATGTGTATGAGTGCATACTCAGTTGTGCCTCTGAATGGACCATAGCGCAACAGGCTCCTCTGTCCATGGAATTTTCCAGGCAAAAATACTGGAGTGGGTTGCCATTTTCTCCTCCATAGAGCTATTAATAGAGACATTTTAAGCCTTACTGTTAAGTCATGCTGACCTGCCCACAGCAGTATAAGTGGCTTGTTCCTACATAGAACTGCTTTCTGGAAATACATTTTGCAGGAGTGCAATTGAACTCAATTAGCAATATTATAACTATTCATAGGATACTTGATTGTATTTATTATAAGAATGTTGTTGAATATATCATATAAAATTACAAGAATTTTAATTAATTAAGGGTGTATTCAGGATTAACTGTATCAGGTATTAGTAAAAGATAATATTCTTATTTAAAAAAAAAAAGCCTAAAAAATTAAATTTACAGATACAACTGACACTGCTTCTATATAAGAAAAATTAACCACACATGGACTTCCAGCAGAGGGAAGTTTTATGAATTTCAAAAAATGGAGAAACTCAATGAAAAGAGAAATGTGGAAGAATTTGTTGTTCTATTTTCCTCTCCCGTAGCAAGTTGATTTGCTGAAAACTATCAAGAAGAGCAGTTTTCCCTGAAGCAAACTGACTCAGTTATAAGGGAAAGTAATTTCAGTTATTTATAGGTTTTCACAGAAACCTTGTGAATTCTATACTGTCTTGTTTTTCTCTGGGTAATGGTGTTGTTTTTCCTTCTGTTGGCATCTCCACCTCGCTTAAGCCCAGAATTGCCCTATTTCCCCTGCTAGAATTTTTTTGTGGACTGGTATATTAATTTTATAAACAAGTTATGAATTTTGAGACTTGTTCATGTAAGTAACATACCAGTTACAAGTTCTGAAAGTTGTAGCTGAGCATAATTTTCTTTGGGCTTTCACAACCAGAAAGCTACAAGCTAATTTTGCTTTCAAATATAAGAACTGTACCCAATTTATTGGGCTTCCCTGGTGGCTCAGAGGTTAAAGCGTCTGCCTCCAATGCGGGAGACCCGGGTTCGATCCCTGGGTCGGGAAGATCCCCTGGAGAAGGAAATGGCAATCCACTCCAGTATTCCTGCCTGGAAAATCCCATGGACGGAGAAGCCTAGTAGGTTACAGTCCACGGGGTCGCAAAGAGTCGGACACGACTGAGCGACTTCACCTTCACCCAATTTATTGCACACATTTCTGTGTTCAGGCCCTTACTGATTAATAGAATTCTATTGTTTCTATCCTGACAACTCTATGTTCCTATACTAGATTAAATTCTTGCAGTCCACCACAAATTCTTTTGGAAAAATGCGAAATATTTTTTAATGCTTCATAGTTCAAAATGTATCATTATTAGCAGTATTTTCTCTCCAGTGGGCTTTTCCTTAAACCAGGTGCATGTATGACCAAGTAAATATCTTGGCCTCATGCATTTAATTCTGTGTGCCTGACATAACTGAGGTAAAGATATCAAAAAATTCTCTGCTTTCTAAATAATGAAAACTTCGCTGAAATAGAGAGCATAGGAAATGTCAAAATGTAGATCATTCCTATAGAGAAAACATTCTAAAATTAAATAGAATATTCACTACTAGCAATAACTTTGAAAGTTTCATAATAATATCTTAGTGCTATCTGCTTATTCCAAGCCGAATCTTAAGAAAAACTTTGATTAAAATTCCCCCAACCTACTTTGAAATCTAACATGTAATCAGTATTCATCCTGAAGGCCTACAATTTGCTTTGGAGATTCCACAGAGCTTGCCAAAACATTCTTATAACTCTTCTCATGCATTAGCTATGAATACTTCAATTTAAAGAATAACACATCTTTTCTTTCAGTGTTTGGTACTGGAATATTTCTCTGTATGTCTTTTAGCATCTTTCTCTTTCTCTCTCTATCTCTCAGGACTTAAAGCAGAAAAATGAAGCATCCTTTTGTTGACAGAATAAGAAAATGTTTTACTTAAATCACTCTAGTCAAAGGACAGGACTATATATTACAGTACATACCACACTCAGAAAGAAGGAAATTTTTACTAACAATGAAAATGTTTTATATGACGATTTCTCTCTCATTAACCTATATTCTTACTAAGCAAAAGAAGAATACTCAGATCCCATTGTTTTTAAGGGATTGAGTTCCATAACGGCTTCCCAGATGGTGCTAGTGGTAAGGAACCTGCTCGTCAATGCAGGAGACGTAAGAGACAAGAGTTTGATCCCTGGGTCTGGAAAATCCCCTGGAGGAGGTAATGGCAACCCACTCTGTATTCTAGAGCATTCTGAATACTCTAATATTCTTTCCTGGAAATACCTTGGACAGAGGAGCCTGGTGGGCTACAGTCCATAGGGTAGCAAAGAGTGGGACATGGCTGAAGCATGCATGTATGCTTAGCCTAAACTTAATATGCATGCATGCACACAGGAGTTCAATAAACAATTCATTTCTGATCTGCCAGCTAGAGATTCATGTCAATACCTTTGTATCTTTTACAGAGAGATGGTCCTAAAATTTTATGATAGAATGCCTTAAAGCTGCTTTTAGAAAGACCCTGGTAAACTCACTGCTTCATAAAGTTAGCCATTCTTGTGTCTAGTTTCAAAGTCAGTTGTGCAGTTCGGTTTTTCACATGCTACAAAAATTCCAACAATGAGTAATAAGGTAGAATCACCATTTCCAGTATATTTCAACAAGCTTCCCACATTGTTCACCAAATGAAATCAGGAATGATATATCATTTCAATCTGCAGACAAGACTCAAATTACTCACTTTACTATTCTTTGTATGAACTGCTTTTACCTCCATGAGAATAGCTGATAATGGACATTTGCCTTTATTTCCCTTTTAGTGTCATCTTATGCAATGCTAATTTGATGTGATTTAAGTCATATTTAGTCTTTTAAAATTAGGAGGGGGTTCAAGATTGGGAACATGTGTACACCTGTGGTGGATTCATGTTAATGTATGGCAAAACCAATACAATATTGTAAAGTAATTAGCCTCCAATAAAATAAATATATTTAAATTAATTTTGAAAAAAATTAAGCATCTTTATTTTGATTATGTGTATGTGTGTGTTCAGTCACTGCTTGCAACCCCATGGACTGCAGCCTGCCAGGCTGCTCTGTCCATGGAATTTTCTAGGCAAGAATACTGGAGAGGGTTTCTATTTCCTACTCCAGGGGATCTTCCTGACCCAGGGATTGAACTAGAGTCTCTTGTTTCTCCTCAGTTGGCAGGCAATTTGTTACCACTTCACAACTTGGTCTGTAATTGTATGCCCAGAAAAGTTACTGAAACCTTTAATTTTTAAACACTTATAATTTTAAATGCTTTATTTTAAACATTTAATACTTATAATTTTTAATAACTTTGAAGGAATGAGATAATTTCCACAGCAATGTAACACTCAGGCTAGGTAAATGATTGAATGTCTTCCAAAAGTGTTCTACACTCACATTAGTACATGACTACAAGAAAAATTATAACTTTGATTAGATGAACCTTTGTTGGAAAAGTGATATATGTGCTTTTGAATACCCTGTCTATGTTTGTCATAGCTTTTCTTACAAAGAACACACATCTTTTTATTGCAAGACTGCAGTTAGGGCCCACAATGATTTTTGAAGCCCAAGGGAAGAAAATATATCACTATTTCCACTTTTTCCGCTTCTATTTGCCATGATGTGATGGGGCCAGATGCCACAATCTTAGTTTTTCAAAATTTGAGTTTTAGGCCAGCTTTTCACTCTTCTCTTTCATCCTCATTAAGATACTCTTTAGTTCCTCTTCATTTTCTGCCATTAGAATAGTCTTTTCCATATCTGAGATTGGTGATATTTGTCCTAGCAATCTTGATTCCAACTTGTAATTTGTCCAACTGAGCATTTCGTATGATGTGCTCTGCATATAAGTTAAATAAACAGGGTGACAAAATACAGCCTTGCAATACTCTTTTCCCAATTTTGATCATTCAATTGTTACAGGTAAGGTTTTAAGAGACTTTCTCCTGAGAGTCTCTTGGACTACAAGGAGATCAAAGTAGTCAATCCTAAAGGAAATCAGTCCTGAATATTCACTGGAAGGACTGATGCTGAAGGTGAAGCTCCAATACTCGTGGCTACCTGATGTGAAGAACTGACTCATTTGAAAAGACCCTGATGCTGGGAAAGATTGAAGGCAGGAGGAGAAGGGGACGACAGAGGATGAGATGGTTAGATGGTATCACCGACTCGATGGACATGAGTTTGAGCAAGCTGTGGGAGTTGGTGATGGACAGGAAAGCCTGGCATGCTGCAGTCCATGGAGTTGCAAAGAGTTGGACACAACTGAGCAACTGAACTGAACTGACTGAAGGTTCTAACTGTTACTTCTTGACCCACATACAGCTCTTTAGGGGACAGGTAAGGTAGTCTGGTACTCCCAACTGTTTAAGAATTTTCCACAGTTGTGATCCACACAGTCAAAATCTTTCACATAGTCAATGAAGCAGATTTTGTTGTTGTTGTTGTTGTTTTTCTGGAATTCCCTTGCCTTCTTTATGATCCAATGAATGTAGGCAATTTGATCTCTGGTTACCCTGCCTTTTCTAAATCCAGCTTGAACATCTGGAGGTTCTTGGTTCACATACTTTTGAATCCTGACTTGAAGAATTTTGAACTTAAGTGAAGTCACTCAGTCGTGTCTGACTCTTAGTGACCCCATGGACTGCGGCCCACTAGGCTCCTCCATCCATGGGATTCTCCAGGTAAGATTGCTGGAGTGGGGTGCCATTCCCTTCTCCACTAGCATGTGAAATGTGTGCAATTGTCCAGTAATTGAAACATTTTTTGGCACTGTCTTTCTTTAGGACTGGAAGGAAAACTGAACTTTTCTAGTCCTGTGGCCACTGGTAAGCTTTCCAAATTTGCTGACATTTGAGTGCATCACTTTAGCAATATCATCTTTCAGGATTTCAGGTTCTTACTCAATAATGTATTTTACAGCACCGGACTTTAACTTTTACCACCAGACACATCCACAATAGAGGATCATTTCCTTTTTGGCCCAGTTCCTTCATTCTTTCTGGAGCAATTAGTCATTGTCTCCCACTCTTCCCCAGTAGCATATTGGACACTTTCCAACCTGGGTGCTCATCTTCCTGTGTCATATCCTTTTGCCTTTTCATACTGTTCATGGGGTTCTTATGGCAAGAAAGGAATGGTTTGCTATTCCCTTCACTAATGGATCACATTTTTTCAGAACTTTCCACTATGATCCTTCCATCTTGAGTGATCCTTCATGGCATGGATTATAGCTTCATTGATTTAAGCGAGCCCCTTGTCTCAACAAGGCTGTGATCCATGAAATGATATCTTTATTTACATCTGTCAAATCGTTTTATAGGAGCACTTAGTTTCATGTTTGAGTAAATAGACAAGTGTCAGGAATCTTGGGAGGTGGGACTGATCTTTAGAAATTTGCCTGAACATTTTATCCTAACCATTTACTATTTGGAGAACTATTAAATAAATATATATTTCAACCCCTAAAAATAAAGATAGTGCCAAGGTAAATGTTATTGTGCTCTTTAGGGAATGAGAAAATTGAGGCTTAAGGATTTCTTCCTTTGCCTCATATTAATTCATTTAGCAGAATCTGAAGTGAATCCCAGATATGAGGTTCCAAACTAAATCAAAGCAGAGATATTTGGAAATAAACACAGGTACTTAAGAGGAAGCATAATAAAACTATTTTTTTTCCTAAACTGTATATTAAAGAAAAACAAATCAAGATCACTATGAAGCATCACCTCACACTGGTCAGAATAGCTATGAAGCATCACCTCACAACGGTCAGAATAGCTATCATTGAAAAAATCTACAAATAATAAATAAATGCTGGAGTGGGTGTGGAGAAGAGAGTGCAACCTCTTGTATTGTTGGTGGGAATGTAAAATGGTACAGCCACTATGGAAAAACTATTAGTGCTAGTTGGTCAGTTGTGTCCAACTCTTTGCAAGCCCATGGCCTGTAGCCTGCCAGGCGACTCTGTCCATGGAATTCTCCAGGCAAGAATATTGGAGTGGGTAGCCATTCCCTTCTCCTTCTCCAGGGTATCAGACACCAGACTCCTGCACTGCAGGCAGATTCTTTATCATCTGAGACACCAGGGAAGCCCATGAAAAACAGTATGGAGATTCCTTAAAAAACTACCATATGACCCAGCAGTCCCATTACTGGGCATATACCCTGAAAAACCATAATTCCAAAAGACATATGCACCCCAATGTTCATTACAGCACAATTTACAATAGCCAAGAAGTAGAAGCAACTTACAGACTGGTTCCAAATAGGAAAAGGAGTCCGTCAAGGCTGTATATCATCACCCTGCTTATTTAACTTCTATGCAGAGTACATCATGAGAAATGCTGGACTGGAAGAAACACAAGCTGGAATCAAGATTGCCGGGAGAAATATCAATAACCTCAGATATGCAGATGACACCACTCTTATGGCAGAAAGTGAAGAGGAACTAAAAAGCTTCTAGATGAAAGCAAAAGAGGGGA
>SJYT01079563.1:0-12574 GCA_006410635.1 Cephalophus harveyi | reverse complement strand
CTGAAGAAGGCTTTCTTATCTCTTCTTGCTATTCTTTGGAACTCTGCATTCAGGTGCTTATATCTTTCCTTTTCTCCTTTGCTTTTCGCCTCTCTTCTTTTCACAGCTATTTGTAAGGCCTCCCCAGACAGCCATTTTGCTTTTTTGCATTTCTTTTCCATGGGGATGGTCTTGATCCCTGTCTCCCGTACAATGTCACGAACCTCATTCCATAGTTCATCAGGCACTCTATCTATCAGATCTAGGCCCTTGAATCTATTCCTCACTTCCACTGTATAATCATAAGGAATTTGATTTAGGTCATACCTGAATGGTCTAGCAGTTTTCCCTACTTTCTTCAATTTGAGTCTGAATTTGGTAATAAGGAGTTCATGATCTGAGCCACAGTCAGCTCCTGTAGGAGAGAAAGTGAAAATCTTAGTCACTCAGTCATATCCAACTCTGCAACCCTATGGACTGCAGTCCTCCAGTTTCCTATGTCTATGGAATTTTCCAGGCAAGAGTACTGGATTGAGTTCTCTCTCTCTCTTTAGTTGCTAAGTCATGTCCAACTCTTTCGACCTCATGGACTGTAGTCTGCCAGGCTCCTCTGTCCATGGGATTCTCCAGGCAAGAATACTGGAGTGGGTTGCCATTTCCTTCTCCAGGGGATCTTCCCAACCAATGAATCGAACTGGAGTCTCGTGCATTGCAGGCAGATTCTTTACCAACTGAACTATGAGGATTGGGTTACCATTCCTTATCTGGGGATGAAACTTGGGTCTCCTGTGTTGCAGGATGATTCTTCACCATCTGAGCCACCAGAGAAGATCTTATCTTAAAGGAAATCAACCCTGAATATTCATTAGAAAGATTGATGCTAAAGCTGAAACTCCAATACTTTGGACACCTGATGTAAAGAGCCAACTCATTGGAAAATATCCTGATCCTGGGAAAGGTTGAAGGCAGGAGAAGAAGGTGACAGAGGATGAGATGATTGGATGTCATCATTGGCTCAATGGACCTGAGCTTGAGCAAACTCTGGGAGATTGTGAAGGACAGGGAAGCCTGATGTGCTACAGTTCATGGGGTTACACGCAGTCAGACATGACTAAGCAACTGAATAACAACATATGACAACAGGTGATGACCAATTCAGTGGCTGGACTGAGAAGCAGCTCCAAACCACTTCCCAAAGCCAAGCTTGCAGCAAAAAAAAAGGTCACGGTCACTGTTTCATGGTCTGCTGCCAGTCTGAACCACTACGACTTTCTGAGTCTCAGTGAAACCATTATATCTGAGAAGTATACTCAGTAAATTGATGAGATGCCCCCAAAACTGCCACACCTGCAGGCAGCATTGGTCAACAGAATGGGTCCAATATTTCTTCATGACCATGCCTGACTGTCCACCACACAACCAAAGTTTCAAAAGTTGAAGGAGTTGGGCTATGACATTTTGCCTCATTCATCATATTCACCTGACCTCTCACCAACCGACTACCACTTCTTTAAGCATCTCAACAACTTTTTACAAGGAGAATGCTTTAACAAACAGCAGGATGCCGAAAATGCTTTCCAAGAGTTTGTCTAATCTCAAAGTATGGATTTTTATGTTATAGGAGTAAATAAACTTATTTATGTTTGGCAAAACTGTGTTAATTATAATGGTTCTTATTTTAATTAATAAAGATATACTTGAGCTCAGTTATAATGATTTAAAATTCACAGTCCAAAGCCATAATTACATTTTTACCAACCTAATAATAGCATAGACTTCCCTGGTGGCTCAGATGGTAAAGCGTCTTACTTACTTCACTTAACAATAGCATTGGGCACTTAGTTTCATCTTTAAAGTATTTTATTACTTAACTTTCAGTTCAGTACAGCATCCTTATATTTCATATTTTTAATTTTGGCATGGGATGGAACTTCTCTGGTGGTCCAGTGGCTAAGACTTCATGCTCCCAGTGCAGGAGGCCCAAGTTTGATCCCTGGTCAGGGAACCATTAACAGATCCTACACACCATAACTAAGACCCTGTGCATCAACATAAATAAAATCAAATGGATAATTATTTTAAAATAAGTAAATGTAGCATGGACTCATAAAACTCCAAAAATGTAAATTCACTCCAAAAAAATGAAATTTCCATTTCACCCTGCTTTGCTATCTCAGTCAGACAAAATGTTTTTAAAATACCAATTATGCCCTGAATGAACTAGTTACTCCCCAGTGGTTCTAGCAGTTATCTTCATAAAAATCCAGAAGGTTTGCATTCTTTGAATTAGAGTCACTTCCTCAGCCTGTGTGCTCAGGAATTTCTAAGGCAATCAACTTCAAAGTCTTTTCTCAGCTGGGTGGATTGTCTGCACAATACTTCATAGAGCCTGTATTCATTCATTCTACATGGACCTAACAGAATTCTTTCTGCAATTACTGGGCAGAGAGCCTGAAGTCAGGCAGTGCCTTTCTATTTTAACCTACTGGAAGTTGAATTTTTATTTAACAACACATCAGATAGTTGCAACTTAATCTGAAACCCACAGTACTACAACCAAAAGAAGAAAAATAAATCACTTTTTTAAAAAATCAGAAGAATAAAGTTTGTATTTCTAGTAAGACAAAAATAAATATCATAATATAGTACTGTCAAACAACTGTAATAAAGTATAAATCTCTCTTCTTTTTCCTGACTTTTGATGGAAGGATTTCTAGTCTTTGAAGTGAAATGAAAGTCACTCAGTTGTGTCCCACTCTTTGCCACCCCAGGGACTGTAGACTGCCAGGCTCCTTTGTCCATGAAATTCTCCAGATAAGAATACTGGAGTGGGTAGCCATTCCTTTCTCCAGGGGATCTTCCTGACTCAGGAATTAACCAGGGTCTCTTGCATTGCAGGCGGATTATTTACCAGCTGAGCTACCAGGGAAGTCCCAGTCTGATAAATTTTTAAATAAAACACTTGCTGTAACTCATTGTTGAAAATTGGTTTTCAATCTGTTTCTTTTTTTTAATGCAAGTTTTTATGTTCTTAATACAAAGTTACAAACATTTAAAAATTGCCTTTTAAAATGAATACAATTTTGATACAAAACTATGTTAACTTAAAAATATTCACTCTAATTTAAAACACACTAGTTTATTTTTTAAGGTGATATAAATTCAGAGGCCACTCTTCTGTATACCTTACATATTAAATGGTCAAAAAGAGTTTGATAAATAAAAAGAAAAGTAATGCATATTATATTAAAATTCATAATTTTTACGTAAGAATATCTACAGTAATAATCGCTTATGAATCTTAGGCTAAACACAGTTTTCTCAGTTGTGTCCCACTCTTTGCTACCCCAGGGACTGTAGACTGCCAGGCTCCTTTGTCCATGAAATTCTCCAGATAAGAATACTGGAGTGGGTAGCCATTCCTTTCTCCAGGGGATCTTCCTGACTCAGGAATTAACCAGGGTCTCTTGCATTGCAGGCGGATTATTTACCAGCTGAGCTACCAGGGAAGTCCCAGTCTGATAAATTTTTAAATAAAACACTTGCTGTAACTCATTGTTGAAAATTGGTTTTCAATCTGTTTCTTTTTTTTAATGCAAGTTTTTATGTTCTTAATACAAAGTTACAAACATTTAAAAATTGCCTTTTAAAATGAATACAATTTTGATACAAAACTATGTTAACTTAAAAATATTCACTCTAATTTAAAACACACTAGTTTATTTTTTAAGGTGATATAAATTCAGAGGCCACTCTTCTGTATACCTTACATATTAAATGGTCAAAAAGAGTTTGATAAATAAAAAGAAAAGTAATGCATATTATATTAAAATTCATAATTTTTACGTAAGAATATCTACAGTAATAATCGCTTATGAATCTTAGGCTAAACACAGTTTTCAGGACTTCACTTTCACTTTCACTTATTTTTTAAAAACATTATAATAAGTTTATATTTGTGTCTGGCTTCTATAAATAACTGTTCATCTGTTAAATTGTGTCTGACTCTTTGTGACCCAATGGACTCCAGCACACCAGGCTCCCCTGTTCTTCACTATCTCCCAGTGTTTGCTCAGATTCATGTTCATTGAGTTGGTCATCCTATCTAGCCATCTCATCCTCTGAAGCCCCCTTCTCCTTTTGCTTTCACCCTCCCCCAGCTTCAGGGCCTTTTCCACTGAGTTGGCTCTTTGCATCAGGTAGGCAAAGTATGGTAACTTCAGCTTCAGCATCAGTCTTTCAAATGAATATTCAGAGTTAATTTCCTTTAGGATTGACTAGTTTGATCTTCTTGCAGTCCAATGGACTCTCAAGAGTCTTCTACAGAACCACAATTCAAAAGCATCAATTCTTTCATCCTCAGCCTTCTTTATGGCCCAACTATCCACATCTGTACACGACTATTGGAAAATATATATATTTTTGACTGCTGCTGCTGCTAAGTTGCTTCAGTCGTGTCCGACTCTGTGCGACCCCATAGACAGCAGCCCACCAGGCTCCCCCGTCCCTGGAATTCCCCAGGCAAGAATACTAGAATGTGTTGCCATTTCTTTCTCCAATGCATGCATGCATGCATGCTAAGTCGCTTCAATCATGTCTGACTCTGTGTGACCCCATGGACAGCAGCCCACCAGGCTCCTCTGTCCACAGAATTCTCTAGGCAAGAATACTGGAGTGGGTTGCCATTTCCTTCTCCGATATTTTTGACTACAAAGACCTTTGTCAGGAAAGTGATGTCTCTGATTTTTAATATGCTATAATCTCAATTTAAAGAATTTGTTCTATACAAACACTGAATTCTTTAGCCATTCACAAACACTTTTAAAACTATAAATATTTTTACAGTGTTTTCAAATTATTTCAATGTTAGAAAACATAGTGAAAAATGAATATGTGACCCAAGGAAGTTTTATCCTTTCTATCTTTCCCAGCACTTTGCCTTCTTTGAGACCTTAACAATATTGAATGGTTAGATGGAGACTTGAGACATGACCAACAAAAAGAAGATAAAATTTTGTTTTTTATATAGATTATCTTACCTTAATCTAAATCAATAGGAACTGACTTGAGGGACCCATACTATAGGAAGTTCTTACTTTTCTCATCTAGGATAGAGCTGAGGCATAGAGCAGAAAAATTTGAAAAAAAAAAAAAAAAAGGCAGAGAGCAGAAAGAAGTGGGCAGGGTCAGGAGGAGAAGAACAACAAAGGGAACCTGGAGAATCATAGGAAAAAAAGAGTTGGAAAAATGATCAAAGCAAGAGGAGGTAGCCAGAGAACCATCTGAAGTGAGCTTTATGAAATAACAGGACAAAATATTGTAATTGTCTCCTTATACATATTTATACTTGATCTCATATATAGTAAAATTTTGGGTATTGCAAGAGTTAAATTTCTTCTTACATATTATATCCTTATTAAGGAATTTTGGGAGAAGTGCCTTCATATCTGGGAATATATTGAACCGTAGAACTATAGCCAGTTATATTGAAACTAAAGCCCTCTGTAGAACAAAGTTTCCTCTAAATCAACTAAGTCTAGAGAGAATGTTGCTGCGGATGCAAAAAGTATAAGAAGTCATGGTGTTTAAATTATTACTCGCTCAAAAAGACAAATAATGTTGGTGTGTGGAGACAGTTGGAATCAGAGCATTGCAGCCAGTAGGAAACATATACATGTCAGGAAAAGTTGATCTAACTAGAAAGTTGAGATTTTTTTTGTAATTTTATTCACACCAAATCCTTTAGGAAATTTCTACTATAATCTATTGTAGGAAGGAACCCACAGAAGGTCATTTATATAATTGAATTCTTAAAGATCTCTGAATTATTTTTGGACAGAGGCAATCTGTCACTTGCCCCAGGCTGCTCAGGTACTAATTGTACCCAGAAAAACGAGATTGGAACCAGCAAAGTAGGCAAAGAAGGGAGCCAGGATAGACACATCCAGGTAGCAGACAAGATTTTTGTAATGGAAATAGAGCATGTATCAGAAAACAAAGTGAATACATTTCAGACTGAGAGTAGAGCTGGAATTTTATACAAACGCCTGATTAGGAAACTGAACAAAGCAAGTCTCTTCTGGAAAGAGTTGTGGTATTTGCTTTAAAAGAAAATTGCAAAAGAAAAGGATAATGGAAGAAAGAGCATGAGGCACAAATTAAGCTATTAATATTTGTAAACACTGGTGGTTCAATGGTAGAATTCTCGCCTACCACATGGGAGGCCCTGGTTCTGTTTCCCTGCCAATGCAAGAGCACTACTACTGGGATTCCCCAGTGGCTCAGACTGTAAAGAGTCTGCCTGCAGTTCAGAAGACCTGGATTTTATCCCAGGTCTTGGGAAAATCCCCTGGAGAAGGAAATGGCAACCCACTGCAGCATTCTTGCATGGAGAATCCCATGGACAGAGGAGCCTAGCAGGCTACAGTACATGGGGTCGCAGAGATAACACGACTCAGCAACTTCACTTCAATCTCATTAATTAGAAGGAAATTGGGAGAGAGAAGGAAACTCATAATTATTGGTAATAAACTATGTAATAAAGAAGATGGACAACTGCAGATGAATGTTGTAAAGGCAATGGCAAACTGCCATTTGAAAACCTGTTAAAATTTGGCCTCAGAGGTCTGTGAGATTACCAATACCTCTGACA
Organism: Cephalophus harveyi; assembly: GCA_006410635.1. Taxonomy (NCBI): domain Eukaryota; kingdom Metazoa; phylum Chordata; class Mammalia; order Artiodactyla; family Bovidae; genus Cephalophus; species Cephalophus harveyi. Next base: position 5,943 of record SJYT01079563.1, on the reverse strand, counting down.
CATTACCATAAATTCTGGAAGTTCCAAGGAAAGCTGTGGACCTTTGAAAAACTGGTGAACTTTGTGACAATGGAATATTTAGATATCACTGAATTGATAATGTAGGAAATTTGTTTGTAGCAAATGTTACCTTATGCCAGATGGAATGGAATGTAATCAAGTTATCCTCACCTGTTCTGTACTGATAAATAAATGCAAGATCCAGAGGTTCCAAGAAGTACCTTCCCACTTTATTCTGCTGTTTGAGAATCAAGAAGGTGGAAGCAGATAAAATAGTCACCTTCAAATTTAGGAATTCCTAATGAGACCACAGATGAATGGAAAATGTAGTGGGGAAGAAGCAGTCATAGAGAAGTTGGTTTCTCTCTCTTCATGAATGGGATGTGTGCTTAGTCACTTTGTCTTGTCCAACTCTTTGCAACCCCAAGGACTGCAGCCTGCCAGGCTCCTTTGTCCATGAGGATTCTCTAGGCAAGTATACTGGAGTTGGTTGCCATGCCCTCCTCCAGAGAATCTTCCCAACCCAAGGATCGAACCTGAGTCTCCTGCATTGCAGGCAGATTCCTTACCATGTGACCCACCAGGGAAGCCCATGAGTGGGACTGGGTATTTTAAATGGGGATAGCATCTAAGAGAACTGCAGGATTCTCAATAATTTAAAGAAATGTTTATGATTCCCCCTTAGGGAGATGACTAATAAAGGCGTTGTGCTTGTAATTTTTTAAATGAATGACAGTAGTCCATACAGATATGTAATCAAAGTTGCATATTTAAAAGACTGTTGAAGGACACATGAGCAAAATTAAATCAGTGCCATGAATCTTGAGTTAAGATGCACCAAAAGAAAAAACAAAGAAAAAAAATGTGTTAGATTTAAGAGACTCATTTTAGTTATGAAGACATCTTTATTTTGCCTGGAGCAAGGGTGGGGTTTCAACTTTGAGTTATACCATGTCTTCAGTATTCTAATCACCATGTCTCCTGCACCTTACTCTTCCCAACCTCAGACCCCACATTCATCCACTACTGAAACTCTACCTTCTTGAATTCATGGTTATTCACCTGTAAAACCATCTCTATCACTGTGTCTTTATTTCATGCTAATAACAGTTTCTTCAGCTTCTAGTAAAATTCTGATCTTAGGAACCTGCTAACTCCAGTGTCCTCTCACGTTCTTTGTATATCTATGTTAGGAGATGAGAAAGGTGTTCTTTTCCTCATTGTTGTTGCTTTCATACAGTTTTCACTGCCTTCCCCATCCTCTTGATTTTATTTTTCCATTGTGCCTCACTCATACTAATTCTAGACCCATTTATTACCAGTCTCAGCAATGCCAGAGAAGTCTCACTGTCAAGGAATTCCCTCTTTTACATCATCTCCTTCTACAGAAAACTACAAAATGTGAACTAGTAGAAAGGGAGGAGCACAGCAAATCTAAATAAAGTAAATCTTCTCCTGAATGTGAACTCCAGGAAGTTCTCATAAACCTACCTTAAGTAAAGAGCATTTAGGAATCATGCAATGTACTCATCGATCTTATTTTAAATTTAGTGACAGCCTTCACATGGAAGTTTCTAATGGAATCAAGACAGTAAAGATTAATATGCTCAAACATCTGGTCACTTATTGGTCTTGTATCAGAATATAAAATTTAAAGTGTCTTGTGAATAGGATGTGAAAATCGTTTCAACTACTTTTTATGTCTTATTGAAATTTAAGCTAGATAGTCACTGATGAATCCACACTGGGAACTGGATTGGAAGCAACCACTCTCACATCATAGGAGCTCTCTGCTCATTGTAGAAATGCAGCATATTGTGAACTGAGCCAATGAGACAAGCCTTTTTGTCACACTTTTACTGGGATATAGGTTTCAGGAAATTCTCACATATTTTATTGTGCAGTTCAATGAATTATAGACAATAATATATTGCACAATGACATTAAAGTTTTAGAGAAAATCTTGACATATTTAATTGCACACATAAAATTTTCTCTCTCTTCTTTGAAATAAAGGCCGCAGCCATCCTGGTGCACCTTAAAACTTGGCACAGTGTTTGTTTGTTGTTGTTCTCATTGTTATTTAAGGGAGCTTAATGAGAATTCCAGTACTCTTGCCTGGAGAATCCCATGGACGGAGGAGCCTGGTAGGCTGCAGTCCATAGGGTCGCTAAGAGCCGGGCATGACTGAGCGACTTCACTTTCGCTTTGCAGCCATCCTGGTGCACCTTAAAACTTGGCACAGTGTTTGTTTGTTGTTGTTCTCATTGTTATTTAAGGGAGCTTAATGAGAATTCCAGTACTCTTGCCTGGAGAATCCCATGGACGGAGGAGCCTGGTAGGCTGCAGTCCATAGGGTCGCTAAGAGCCAGGCATGACTGAGCGACTTCACTTTCGCTTTTCACTTTCATGCATTGGAGAGGGAAATGGCAACCCACTCCAGTGTTCTTGCCTGGAGAATCCCAGGGATGGGGGAGCCCGGTGGGCTGCCGTCTATGGGGTCACATAGAGTCGGACACGACTAAAGTGACTTAGCAGCAGCAGCCGCCGCCGCAGCAGCAGCAATGAGAATTCTAAGTGGTTCTCCCCACAGGCCAGTATGTAATAATAGTTCATGATTTTATTCTCTGGTCAGCAGAGGGGCCTGGTAGGCTTCTATTGAATATTGTTTGTTGAGTGCAGAACAATCTGTTTTAAACAGCAGAAAAATAAATGCTAAGCTTAAAATTCTAATATAAAACAGGGAAAATTGAAAAAAGATTCTTGGTTGGATGAAAATTATCTCACTAGAAATTGGTAATGGGGGAGAGCTAAGGAAAGGTAGTAATCATTTCACTCACAAGGAATTCTGGTAAATAATTTTAAAAAGAAATTCAGGCTACACATACTGTTTTGAAATGTTATATTTTAATTTGTTTGAACGCATGTGTTTGCCTGTGCATGGTTGCTTTCTCAAGAGAGAACTCAGATCACTCGATCATTCTTTCTAGCCCTTTCTCCTCTGCTGTTTTCTCCTTTTACCCAACAAGCCTTAGTCAGTAGGGTAAGAGCTAATTTGCAGTGATAACGGTGATGGCAACAACAGAGAAAGAAATTCTCTCTTTGAGAAAAAGTACAAGTCAGAAATACAAGTATCCCTTTGAGGAGAGACTCAGCTCTAATTAAAGGAAGACTATTAATTAGAAAGATTGAGGGCAGGAGGAGAAGGGGGTGACAGAGGATGAGATGGTTGGATAGGATCACTGACTCAGTGCACATGAGTTTGAGCAAACTGGGAGACAGTGAACGGCAGGGAAGTCTGGCATGCTGCAGTCCATGGGGTCACAAAGAGTCAGACATGATTGACAGACAACAACATTTAGCTAGCACTTTGCTTAGTATTAATTAGCATTAATATTAGTGTGAGGTGAAGTCACTCAGTCGTGTCCGACTCTTTGTGACCCCATGGACTGTAACCTACTAGGCTTCTCTGTCCATGGGATTCTCCAGGCAAGAATACTGGAGTGGATTGCCATTTCCTTCTCCAGAGGATCTTCCCAACCCAGGAATCGAACCCAGGTCTCCCGCATTGGAGGCTGATGCTTTAACCTCTAAACCACCAGGGAAGTAGTGTATATAAATTATATATTATTCAGGATATAGCATTGAATTTGGTGTTTGGTCACTCAGTCATGTCCGACTACTTGCAAACCCACTGACAGCAGACCATGCTTCCCTGTGCTTCATTGTCTCCTGGAACTTACTCAAACTCATGTCCACTGAGTCGATGATGCCATCCAACCATCTCATCATTTGTCATCCCCTTCTCCTACTGCCTCAGTCTTTCCCTGCATCAGGATCTCATAATATACTATATTATCACATACATCCATGTAAATAAGTACTTTGTTTATTCGGGTCTTATATTAAAAGTTTGTTCTATATGCTGATAAGTAAACTAAAATGTAAACACTTTTGAGCTCAACTGAGGATATGACTGGCCATTTAATCAGACTGATGCAAAACTTATTCATACCCTGGTATTTATCACAAACATCCAATTTTGGTTAATAGGATTTTCTTCCCTTTAATGTGAAGAGATAAGAATGCCCTTGCTATAAAGTTGTTTTATTACCAAATCTTCCCAACTCAAATGTAATACCTCTATTCATTAAAAATGTTTTAGTAATTATGAAAATGATAAGGAAAGTTAATTTCTAAATTGGAACTATTCAAGTTTAACATAATTTGCAAGAAAACTTAGGAGTATTATCATCTAAAAGTGATAACGTTCACATTAGAGTTTACTCCAAAATATTTATTATAATAAAAGTAAAAACTCTAAACATTTAAATAAAGCAAAAGTACTTTAGAAGGTTTAGAAAACTAAGCACAGTATAGACCTTTGCCTGTGGTTAAATGGCCCCCAGGTGGCTCAGATAAAGAATCCACCTGCAATGCAGGAGATCTTTGTTATATCTTAGGGTAGAGAAGATCCTCTTGAGAAGGGAATAGCAACCATGGATTGCCTGGAGAACTCTATGGACAGAGGAGTCTGGTGGGCTACAGATCATGATGATGTAAAGAGTCGGACATGACTGAGCGACTAACACTTTCAGTTTGTATTATGTACCATATTTGAGGATGCTGGTAAGAAGGGTCATGGACAACCAGCATTTTCTATCTCTCAGAGTTCAATTTAAGATTTTCTTATTTGTTCTTTGCCACAGAAAATGATAGCGGGCTAGATATTTTACTAATTTTATTGAAGGTTATGATATACTTTTCAAAGTATGCCATCTATAGGACCATATTTTGGCCATTAAAGTTTTCTAAGAGTTGACTCATTGGAAAAGACTCTGATGCTGGGAGGGATTGGGGGCAGGAGGAGAAGGGGACAACAGAAGATGAGATGGCTGGATGGCATCACTGACTCGATGTGAATCTGAGTGAACTACAGGAGTTGGTGATGGACAGGGAGGCGTGGGGTGCTGCAATTCATGGGGTCGCAAAGAGTCGGACACGACTGAGCTACTGAACTGAACTGAATATATATTTTCATTATATTTGTTAAAGCAGAGATTCCTCATTTTAGTAATTACATGGTGATTAGGAAAGGTGAAGCTATCCAAGTTAGACTAAATTAATCACTCAAATTATTATAATCCCACTTCTCCTGCAATGAAAACAAAATACCCTTGACTTTTATTTTCTTTGTAGTAGAAATCAGGCTTGATTTGTATGGTATAATCTTTATTTTCAAAATGCTTCTTACATTTTGTTTAGAAGTTACTATTACAAATGATGTGTTATATATGTAGATTAATTGTGCATTAAGTAGGTATTTATTTTATTGTGGTGCTCTTCTTATCTTCCCAGGTGGTGCTAGTGGTAAAGAACCTGTCTGCAATACAGGAGACTTAAGAAATATGGATTCAATCCCTTGGTTGGGAAGATCCCCTGGAGGAGGGCATGGCAACCCATTCCACTATTTTTGACTGGAGAATCCCATGGACAGAGGAGCTTGGTGGGCTACAGTTCATAGGACTGCAAAGAATCAGACATGATTGAAGCTACTTAGCACACATGGATGATTTTCTTAGGAATTATAGAGTCACAAATTATATTATTTTTAGAATATTAAATGTGGAAAAAAGTCTATGATTCTTATTTTGGGAGAATATGTTTGCTAGTCTCTCTGGCTCCAAGATTACTAAGAGCCAGTCTAGTTTCTTTCTCAGGCCTACTTTGGCTGGCATCTCTGGATCAGAAAGTAAGCTCTAGACCTGTCCTTTGCATCACCATGACACTCATAAACAGGCTGATCAAATATCTAATGGTGGCTTAAATAGATCATTAATGAAAGGTTAAATTTTCCAAATATTATGACATATGAGGACTGGGAATTAAGATGATATCTAATTAACAAATCCTGTTCAACCATAAAAGAAAAAGAAGGTCAGA
>SJYT01079543.1:269645-345660 GCA_006410635.1 Cephalophus harveyi | reverse complement strand
CCTCTTGATGAAAGTGAAAGAGGAGAGTGAAAAAGTTGGCTTAAAGCTCAACATTCAGAAAACAAAGATCATGGCATCTGGTCTCCTCACTTCATGCTAAATAGATGGGGAAGCAATGGAAACAGTGTCAGACTTTATTTTTGGGCTCCAAAATCACTGCAGATGGTGACTGCAGCCATGAAATTAAAAGATGCTTACTCCTTGGAAGGAAAGTTATGACCAATCTAGAAAGCATATTAAAAAGCAAAGGCATTACTGTGCCAACAGAGGTCCATCTAGTCAAGGCTATAGTTTTTCCAGTAGTCATGTATGGATGTGAGAGTGGACTATAAAGAAAGCTGCGCACCGAAGAACTGATACTTTTGAACTGTGGTGTTGGAGAAGACTCTTGAGAGTCCCTTGAACTGCAAGGAGATCCAACCAGTCCATCCTAAAGGAGATCAGTCCTGGGTGTTCATTGGAAAGACTGATGTTGCAGCTGAAACTCCAATACTTTGACCACCTGATGTGTAGAACTGTCTCATTGGAAAAGGCCCTGATGCTGGGAAGATTGAAGGCAGGAGGAGAAGGGGACGACAGAGGATGAGATGGTTGGATGCCATCACTGACTCAATGGACATGAGTTTGGGTAAGCTCTAGGAGTTGGTGATGGACAAGGAGGCCTGGTATGCTGGGGTCGCAAAGAGTTTGACATGACTGAGCAACTGAACTGAACTGAATTGATGCTGAAGCTCCAGTACTTTGGCCACCTGTTGTGAAGAGCTGACTCATTGGAAAAGACCCTGATGCTGGGAAACATTGAAGGCAAAAGGATAAGAGGGTGAAAGAGGATGAGATGGTTAGATGGCATCACTGACTCAATGGACATGAGTTTAAGCAAACTCTGGGAGATAGTGATGGACAGACAAGCCTAGAGTGCTGCAGTTCATGGGGTTGCAAAAAGTCTGACACAACCTAATGATTGAGCAACAATAACCCTTTGGATATCTTACTCCTTCACCTTACATGGATATCCTTGCGGAGAGAACATAAACTAAACTATAGATAAGATAGTTTAGCTCAGCAAAGTGCCATACTTCTAAGAAAAGTGAAATCACACAAAGATGCATGATATCATCAAATATGATATCTTTGTGCCACAAAAGAGTGAGCATATCTCCATTTTCCATCTGCCACACAGATACGTATAAGAACAGAATCCTTTTTATATATACAGCTTACCTTTGAACAATATAGGTTTAAACTGTGCTTGTCTACTGATACATGAATTTTTTCAATAGTAAATGCTACAGGGCTTTGTGATCAGAAGTTGATTGAATCCCCAGATGTGGAAAAACCACCCATTTGGAGGACCATCACATGCAGATTTTCAGTGCATGGAAGATTGGCACCACTAGATCCAACCTTGTTCAACCTTGGTCAGCTGTAAGTGGGTCTAGTTCTTAGAACTGTGAGAAATATTTAAGACTCTATTTCTTCAAAGATGCCTACTGATTAATTGTGGTTTTTTTTTCTCTCTTTTTGAAGGTTGAAAGATTTTTAGTTTTACAATTCTGTGAAATGGTAATGTAATTAGAATTCAGTAACCATCATGCTCTGTGGTAATGTGAATCTTATTTCTCCCGAATTAAGATTTATTCCTGCTATAAATTATATAATGGAGAGTAGCTTATAGTTTCCTTTTATTTTTCTTTTATTTCTTTTTTCTCAGCTTTATGATAGTATAATTCATATATAAAGACTACTCATATTTAATGTATACAATTTAAGAAGTTTGGACTTTGTTTTTTTTTTTTCAAAATGAGCATGGTTGTACGTGAAATTACCACAAGTTACTTAAGATATATCTTAATTAGTAACCCCATGAATTGCAGCACGCCAGGCCTCCCTGTCCATCACCAACTCCCAGAGTTCACTCAGACTCACATCCATCGAGTCAGTGATGTCATCCAGCCATCTCATCCTCTGTCGTCCCTTTCTCCTCCTGCCCCCAGTCCCTGCAAGCATCAGATTCTTTTCCAATGAGTCAACTCTCCGCATGAGGTGGCCAAAGTACTGGAGTTTCAGCTTTAGCATCATTCCTTCCAAAGAACACTCAGGACTGATCTCCTTTAGAATGGACTGGTTAGATCTCCTTGCAGTCCAAGGGACTCTCAAGAGTCTTCAACACCACAGTTCAAAAGCATCAATTCTTCGGTGCTCAGCTTTCTTCACAGTCCAACTCTCACATCCATGCATGACCACTGGAAAAACCATAGCCTTGACTAGATGGACCCTTGTTGGCAAAGTAATTTCTCTGCTTTTGAATATGCTGTCTAAGTTGGTCATAACTTTTCTTCCAAGGAGCAAGCATCTTTTAATTTCATGGCTGCAGTCACCATCTGCAGTGATTTTGGAGCCCCCAAAATAAAGTCTTTCACTGTTTCCATTGTTTCCCCTTCTGTTTGCCATAAAGTGATGGGACCAGATCCCACGATCTTAGTTTTTTGAATGTTGAGTTTTAAGCTAACTTTTTCACTCTCCTCTTTCACTTTCTTCAACAGGCTGTTTAGTTACTCTTTGCTTTCTGCCATCTGCATATCTGAGGTTATTGATATTTCTCCCGGCAATCGTGATTCCAGCTTGTACTTCATCTAGTCCAGCCTGTCTCTGCATATAAGTTAAATAAGCAGGGTGACAACATACAGCCTTTACATACTCCTTTCCTGATTTGGAACCAGTCTGTTGTTCCATGTCCAGTTCTAACTGTTGCTTTTTGACCTCCATACAGATTTCTCAGGAGACAGGTCAGGTGGTCTGGTATTCCCATCTCTTGAAGAATTTTCCACAGTTTGTTGTGATCCACACAGTCAAAGGCTTTGACATGGTCAATAAAGCAGAAGTAGAATTTTTTCTGGAACTCTCTTGCAAGGAGGCTATTATGATGTTCACTCAATTGCTTGAATTCTTTGCTTTCTAAAATATCTCTAATGACTTTTCTAAAATTGTTTCCCCTGTAACTTACAATAGGTTCTATAAATGAAAAGAATGGGGAATAGGCATGGTAGAAGGAACCTGATTTATGTTGGTTTTAGGGAAACCACTTAATTTATTCATTATTCTACACAGATATAAATATGCAAATGAACTTGCTTTGATCTTTGAAAAAGTGAAAGTGAAGTCACTCAGTCCTATCCGACTCTTTGTGACCCCGTGGACTGTAGCCCACCAGGCTCCTCCGTCCATGGGATTCTCCAGGCAAGAATACTGGAGTGGGTTGCCATTTCCTTCTCCAGGGGATCTTCCCGACCCAGGGATCGAACCCAGGTCTCCTGCATTGCAGGCAGACGCTTTAACCAGACGCTCTGAGCCACCTTAATATAATAATTTATTAGACATCAAAAACTTCATTTTAAAAACTTTTAATTTTGCATTGGAGTATAGCTGATTAACAAATAATGTTGTGACAGTTTCAAGTGAACAGTGAAGAGATTCAGCCATGCATACATACACATGTATCCATCCTCCCCCAAACTGCCCTCCCATCCAGGCTGCTACATAACACTGGGCAAATTTCCATGAGCTATACCTTAGGTCCTCATAGGTTATTCATTTTAAATATAGCAGTGGGTTCATGTCCATCCCAAACTCCCTAACTCTCCCTTCCCTGCATCTTTCTCCCCAGCACAGTAAGTTCATTCTCTGTCTGTGAGTCTGTTTCTGTTTTGTAAGTAAGTTCATTTGTATCATTTATTTTTAGATTCCACATATAAGGGATGGCATATGGTATTTCTTCTTCTCTGTCTTACTTACTTCACTCAGTGTAACAATCTCTAGGTCCATCCATGGTGCTGCAAATGGCATTATTTCATTCTTTTTAATGCTTGAGTAATTTTCCATTGTATGTATGTACCACATCTCTTTATCTATTCCTCTATTATAAGTATCAAAACTTCTGATAATTAAAATTTCTTCTGCAAATTTTTTGAAGATTATCTTTCAGCCAAAAATTAATGCATGAAAAAATTTGGTAAAATAAAGAAAATAATATCTATACACCAAACATATTAAATATAACCATCTTTCCTGTCATTATAGCATTTCTCTGTTTCTGCTTCTTGATTTTTTTTTTGTTTAACATTTTAACATATAAAATTTATAAAGAATTCACAGACTTCATTGCCTTCAAAATGGTACCTGCTATAAATTCTTGCTTTCCTTATTTTAGAATCTATAGGGTAGTTTCAAATAAAATATTAATATAAGTTTGCAAGACACAGAAATACTCTTTGCAAGTTAGTAATACAGTAATCAATCTTATTCACAGTTAGCTTAAGATCATGGAAACACAAAGCAAGGCAGGAATCAGTAATATTAAGAATATATTCAGTTTTCATGTAACAAGCCAGGGATTTAACCCATAAATCAGTGAAGTATAAGTGTAATACTTAAATAAGAATATTAACACTGTACTGAGGGGTTAATGAACTAACGCTTGTGAGTATTACAATGGTATATTTTTTCTCTTAAAAAAACGTAAGAAACTCTAGAAACAGTAAGCTGAAGTGGGTCTCTAAGATCCATCTTAGTTCTTCCCATTTCTTCTCCCACTCCTAACTTCTTATCAAACTTGGAGTTGGGATCTTATCATTGCTAGTTTAACAGAGATCACGTCTTCATAGTCAACTCAGGAAACTCATTCAATGTTAATTAAAAAACGTTTAAGCACCTTTCCTGGCTTGGGGAGTGTGGTGAGCAGAATAAGTATTTTCCCTGTTTTATGAGACTAACATGCTGCCTACTGAGTTAAGGAGGGAGACTGGCCCTGTTTTAATTTGCTTACATTTTGATTAGAGAATCAGAAAATAAAAGTTACCAAATAAGACTAAAGAGAAAATTATAATAAGTGCTACTGAAGAAACAGAGGGATCAGGTAGGGAATAACAGGTGAAGTTTGCAGGGTTACTTAAGGTCAAGGCACAAAATCAGTGTGTTAGTTATTTATTTATTGCATTTTTTAGCTCTGAATGAACCCTTCAGTAGATTCTTTTTGCTAAGCAGAATTTCTTTAAGGATTTCTCCTTTAAAGTAAGCAGGATGTTAAGCTTTCTCAGTGGTGGATACCAGGGAGATACTGCAATAGAAGAGGCTTCCTCTCATTTCTGGCAACAGGTTGGGGCAGGGGCGATGGTGGGCAGGAGAGAGATGGCTGGTGGTAAGAGTGTACAGTCAATAGACTTGAGTTTGAGCAAGCTCCAGGAGTTGGTGATGGACAGGGAAACCTGTTGTGCTTCAGTTCATGGGGTCGCAAAGAGTTGGGCATGACTGAGTGACTGAACTGAAACGAAGAGTGTATAAGGGTGAAGGCATCTCAAAAAGGTTGCCCCAGTTAAGGGTCCAGAAATCTGTGGACCCTTTCTGTACCAGAACCCCCAGGAAGCTAAATATCATCATGGTTTCTCTCCCTGTTAAATAGTTTTCAGGTACCCAAGTGTCACACACCTATCAGCCACCCTCGGGAAACCTTCCCCTGAACTCTGCATGACCCTCAGGCTCTCAAGACCTTCTATCACTGCTGACTGCCATATTCCTACTCCATGTTCAGCCACCAATTGCTAACCACCTTTCCACCTTCTGTATTCCTGAGGGTTTCCTTTTGTTCACCTAGCAAGTCCACACCAGTTCAGTTCAGTTCAGTTCAGTCGCTCAGTTGTGTCCGACTCTTTGCGACCCCATGAATTGCAGCATGCCAGGCCTCCCTGTCCATCACCAACTCCCAGAGTTCACTCAGACTCACGTCCATTGAGTCAGTGATGCCATCCAGCCATCTCATCCTCTGTCGTCCCCTTCTCCTCCTGCCCCCAATCCTTCCCAGCATCAGAGTCTTTTCCAATGAGTCAGCTCTTCACATGAGGTGGCCAAAGTACTGGAGTTTCAGCTTTAGCATCATTCCTTCCAAAGAAATCCCAGGGCTGATCTCCTTCAGAATGGACTGGTTGGATCTCCTTGCAGTCCAAGGGACTCTGAAGAGTCTTCTCTTCAGAGAAGACAGTTCAAAAGCATCAATTCTTCAGTGCACAGCTTTCTTTATAGTCCAGTCTCACATCCATACATGAGCACTGGAAAAACTATAGCCTTGACTAGATGGACCTTTGTTGGCAAAGTAATGTCTCTGCTTTTCAATAGTTTGCACCAACTCTGGTCTAAATACAGCAGCAAACTTCTCTGCTATCTGGTGGCCAAGCCATACTTCTTCTAATGAGACGTAAATAATTTCCAAGTGTTTCCTGTTTTGAGTTCTCTTCTTCAACCCTAGGGCACCATGTAGAACTTCATTATATATTATTAATGGTTAGTCTTTTATCATAGTTAATAGGTCTTTCAGTTAACATCCTCTGTTTAACCTACTGCATACTTTTTTTTTTTTTTAATTGTGATTGGACCCAGAGGCCACCCAGATCTGTAAGATGGCCTCTTTGGAACTGGAGGATAAGGTAAGAAGCAATTCACCATGTGGAGAATGGCAGAGAATGTTTTGGGCAGATACTAACATGTAGGAAGAGAAGAATCTGGTATGTGGAAGATGACAGGGGATCAATGTGTCTGAAAGATGTTGAATGATTAGGAAATCAACGTGAGTTTGGAGAGAGGATACACCACAAAAAGCAGCTTAAGATCAATGGAAATTTTTTTTAAAATGTGGTTTCCAGTTGGTATAGAAAGGAGGGAGGGACAAGATAGGTGTATGGAATTAAGGGGTACAGACTACTCTGTATAAAACAGATAAGCAACAAAAATATATTGTACAGAACAGGAAATACAGGCGTAACTTTGTAAACACTTTAAATGGAGTATAAAAAATTTTAAATATATTGAATCACTATATTGTACACCTGACACTAACATATTGTGGATCAACTATACTTCAATTTTTAAAAAGATGGAGGCATGAGGTAAGATTTTTACTGTAATAAGATCCTGCTTGCCTTTATAAGGAAGTGAACTGCAGAATACCAGGAATAAGACTGGAGACTGGTTTGGAGGTTATTGAGATGATGGCAGTCTGAACCTTCATCATTGGTAGCTCTATAAACAGAGAAATATGGTAAATTGGGGAGTAGAAGATTATCTGAGTAGATATGGTTAGTGAATATATGAATAATGTTGCTTCAATTCATGACCCATCAAATCTTTGGTCTAGTCCTTCTAGAAGCTTTTTTTTTTTTTTTTAGATTTAATTAGAGAAACACAATCCAGTCACCAACTTAATGGACATGAATTTTGGCCAAGCCCAGGCGATAGTGAAGGATAGAGGAGCCTGGCGTGCTATAGTCCATGGGGTCACAAAGAGTCAGACACAGCTCAGTGACTGAACTAAAACAAACCAAGTTTCTAGTGTTTCCAATCCCAAATAAGAACATAAGATTATATAAGAATTGGGGTTTAGTTAAACCTGAGACTCGATAGTCTAGTGTGCTTGCTCATCTTTCAGAAAAATCATATATCCTGGTTTATCCCACACCACTCAACCCAACACCCCGGCATCTTCTTTTAAATGTGTACAGATTGCACCAGGAAAGCCATGATTTAGGGATTCTATAAGTCAAAGTTCTGGGCCATTATATCCCCTCCAAAAAATTCCCATTCTTCTTCTACCTGACTCAAAGCATGTAGATTTCTTCTTCATTCTGTACCCAGACCAAAAAAAAAAAAAAAAAAAAACTCATTTAATTTATTCATATATATTTTTAAAGACTGAATTTTTCTTAATCTTCAAAACCAGAACTTCAGGATTTAGTCTTCTGTCTCTTTCATGGAACACTCTGATGCTATACTAAATAGTCCTCTTCATTATTACCTTAACTTCTTTCACAGGTTATGAGTAACTTCATATGTATTACCTCATTTACAGTGGAATAGCAGAGATTGGAATCCGGTCAAAGATAATGAACTCAGTCAAACTTTTCAATATATAGACAGGAAACTGCATTAAAGCTAAAATATTTTTCAAGATCACGTAGCTATAAACTGTTGCACTCACATCAAGAACCTTCATCTCCCAATAGACAGTGCAATCCACCTTATATAGCATGCTGCATTTTCCTTGATAGCCTGCATTAAAGTGAAGGCTATGCCTACTTCTCTTGTTTTGTAGAGCTTCTAACATAATGCTACTCTTTATTGCTTCTGCTGCTGCTAAGTCATTTCAGTCTTGTCCGACTCTGTGCGACCCTATAGATGGCAGCCCACCAGGCTCCCCTGTCCCTGGGATTCTCCAGGCAAGAACCTGGAGTGGGTTGCCATTTCTTATTAGCCCTCAGTATTCTTTCCAAATAGAAGCAGAAAAAGCCAAATAGCATAAGACTCATTTCCAACCTCAAACAAGTTAGATGACCACTCACAATGCAAATTAAAAGTTCAGAATAGGTGGATCTGAAAATTGGAGGGTGTAGAAGAGCATTGCAGCTACTTAATGTGTATAGGAATTCGCTGATGATCTTGTGGACAAGCAGATTCTAATGCAGGATTCAAGATGGGGTCTGAGATTCTGCACATTTAGTGAGCTGCTAGGTCCTACAGATCCTGGAGGTCTGCAGACCTCTCTGAGTAGATCAGGCATGAATCTGAGACCCTCAAAACTGGTGCCTGAGGGCGCCCTCTGCTGGCAGCAGCTATGAAGGAACCATATAAGCAGTTAAATCACCCAGTTGGCAATCCGTGAAAGAGAAGTGAGATTTAAGGATTAGGGTTTTTAAAGAGATCTTCTTTTATGTTAATTTTATGTGTCAACTTGGCTAGTCTACAATTGGCTAGTGCCCAATTTTTACTCAAACACCAATATCTATTTTGCTGTAAAGGTGTTTTTTCAGATCTGATTAACATTTTAAATCTGTGGATGTGAGTAAAGCAGATTACTCTCTATAATGTGGGTGGGCCTCATCCAATCAGTTGAGAGTCTGAAGAGAAAAAACTGCAATTTCTTAGAAAGGACAGAATTACACCTCCAGATTGCCTTCCAACTCAAGACTGCAACATTAACTTTTGCTGGTCTGCACTGCAGATTTCAGACTTTCCAGCCTCCACAATTACATAAGTCAGTTTCTTAAAATAAATCTCCCTCTCGATTGGTTTTGTTTCTCTGGAGAGCCTTGACTAATATATCCCAACATTTAGAGAATTAACAGTTCCCCCGGCATAATACTATTATCAAGTCCTGACAAATATAAAGAGAAAACACTAAAAATACTGATCATTCACTTATGAAAAATATTTGGTCATGTACTTATCCAGTGTCAAGGTGTCTTACGGGCCTTGGGGATATAGAAGTAAGGAAGACAAAGTCCCCACCCTCGTTGTTGTTGTTTACTCACTAAGACATGTCCAACTCTTTGCTACCCTATGGACCGTAGCCCACCAGGCTCCTCTGATGGGGTTTCACAGGCAAGAATACTGGAGTGAGTTGCCATTTCCTTCTCCAGGGGATCTTCTAGACCCAGCAGTTGAACCTTCATCTCCTGCCTTGGCAGGCGGATTCTTTTCCACTGAGCCGTCTGGGAAGCCCCTCACCCTCACTCGGCCTGTGTGCAAGTGAGGGAGACAGCCTACCAATACTGTGAACGAGAACAGCAATAAGTGTCGTGAAGAAACGTAAAGTAGGGAAAGATGAAAGTGGATAGTAAGGGGCTCTCTGAGGATAGTATTCGAGCAGAGGACCTTCACAGTAGTTCACATGTTCACCTGACCAACAATATCTTTAAGTATTTGCCATATTTCATGTGATTTTCCAGATGCTAGGGATCAAAACTTAAATAATATCTGTCTTTAAGAAACATGACCTTTGAAAATGACAGTCACCCACACACTCAAAAAAAAGAGGGTATTTATTAAAATTACACCAGAAAGGGCAACCTGAACTGTAAAACAGCCAGAGGATAAATAAAAGTTGGATTGTATAAATCCTTTAAGCCAGATGAGCAGTGACAGAAATATATAGTGTATGTTGGGATTCAAACCTTAAAATAAGTTGTTTTTTGAACATACTAAATTACCTAATCTATTTTGCTCTCAGCAGTATTTCTTTGAAGATCTAATTTCAGCTCTCATATAACAAATGCTATCTAGCTATTGATCCTTCCAACTTTCAAGTCTCAACATTTGTTCTTCTGTTGTTTCTTTATGACTGGTAGCTATTAGGGCTGTCATTACACAGTCCTCCTCTGATACCCATATGAAGTGTAGTACATAAAAGAAGGCATTGTTCAAGGGGGTCAAGTTGATGCTGGTTGGCCCAAATTATAATCTTCTCTACTTACCTCAACCTACTTATTAAGTCTATGTAACAAGTTTTGCATTTTTTTGTTTTTTTTTTCCTAAGACTGGAGTTTACTTTTCATATTAAATAAATAACAAGAAGTAGAAAGTATAAAGGTAAATACTAATAATATAGCTATTCAGAAAAATAAGAATATGTCTTAAATATAAGGTCAGGTGCATTTTAAAATTTGAAAGTGAATGTGCTTTTATGCATAACACATAGTTTGTTTGTTTTACAAATGTTTAATGAGAAACTACCTGGTTTGGGAGAGGTTGAAGAGAGCTGATATTTGTCAAGATTTTTATAAGATCTCTCATTCAATTTTTACAATGTCATAAAAATGCTGGAATCTGGGTCTATCTCTTCTCTTGCCTAAAGTGAAAGTCATTCAGTTGTGTCCAACTCTTTACAACCCCATGGACTGTATGTAGCCCACCAGGCTCCTCTGACCATGGAATTCTCCAGGCAAGAATACCAGAGTGGGTAGCCATTCCCTTCTCCAGGGGATCTTCTCAACCCAGGGATTGAACCTGGGTCTTCTGCATTGCAGGCAGATTCTTTATGTTCTGAGCCATGAGGGAAGCCCTGTTCAACTATAAATTCCATATTCTATTTGTCTACATCTTATCGATCTTCCTAATTTGTGCAAGAAACATAAATATTCTGTGCCTACTTTAGTCTCCCTCCACTCAAGACAGAACAATGTTTAGAAAATGCATATCTCACGATATGAACTGCTCATGGATTGAAAAACCTCCCTTGACTTTCCATTGCCCCAAAATTAAAGGAAAAACTCAATACACTAACCACTATCTGTGAAACTGAATTCTTAGGCCCCAGTATTAATCTTCAGCTCATCATATGCCCACTCACACCACACCTTTCTGCTTCTGCCAGGTGCTGGTCATTTTTTGTGATCCCTCCCACAGAATCTATACATGCCAGATTGTTTGCCTGAAATATTCTTCTCTTCACTCTGAATCTAATTAAGCATCTTTCAGTTCCTGGTTCAGGCATCCCCTCATCAGGACAGGTAGATCAAGAATGGGGAGGAGGTAACTGTAGAAGTTTGGGAAGGAAGGCCAACCATGATCCAGGGGAAAAGGAGCTTCAATATCACCACCAGTCAGTGCTGTAGACCTCTGCTTGCATTTCTCAGTATCCTTTGCAAGAATGTCTCTTTCTGTATACCACTTAAATATTGTTGTTCTTAGGAACTGTGTCTTCAGCCTTCTTTTCTTTTCTTCCATGTGGTTTCATGAGCAACCAAATCATTCAACAATATTTTGACTATCATTTGTTCACTGATATATCCCACTCAACAGTGACTTAATAAGTAGTTACTAAAACTCTTCCAAGTTCCAGGTCCTATGTTTGATGCCAAGGATGCAAAAATTACTTAAAATAGACTCTGACCTCAAAAAGAAAACAGCTAGGTGTGGAATCAGACAGATTTGGTAAAATTTATGGTTTATGAGGTAAGCACAATGAAGGATGTACATAGATTACTGTGGGCATCCAAGCCTGCTCAGAGAGCTGAAGTGTCTAATAGGTTCTGAATCTCAAAGAGGGATGTTGATTGTGTACGTGAAAGAAGGCTTTCAGGAAAAGGGAACACAAGAGAAAAGATCTTGAGGAGAGAATCAGGCACATTGGTGTTGCTGGAAATTCAAGCAAGACTGGAAGGGATGAGTTAGAAGACTGATGAGGCAAGTCACAGATTAGAGCATGAACAGCCTTGACTAGCATGTAAATAGCATTGTGCTTTATTCCATAGGTGATGAGGGGTAACAAGGTTTATGGTAACAATTCCATAATTAGATTTCATTGCAAATGCAAGACTCTCATCATGTGGAAGAATAATGGATAAAAATGGTTAGACAAAAGATAGAAAGACTTGTATTATAGGAGTGGTAGTGAAGTAGATATCAACTCTGAATATTCATTGGAAGGACTGATGCTGAAACTCCAATACTTTGGCCATCTGATTCAAAGAGCTGATTCACTGGAAAAGATGCTGATCCTGGGGAAGATTTGAGGGCAAGAGGAGAAGGGGGAGACAGAGGATAAAATGGTTGGATGGCACCATTGGCTCAATGGAGATGAGTTTGAGCAAACTTAGGGAGATAGTGAAGGACAGGGAAGTCTAGTGTACTGCAGTCCATGGGGTCGCAGAGTCAAACATGACTTTGCAACTGAACAACAAGTGAGGTGGAAAGACTGAGATAGATTTATGTATTTCTTCTACTGTAAGACCCCATGGATTGGACCATAGAACATTTCTTTTTGTACCACTAAGAGGAAATAAAATCTCTGCTAAT
The DNA here is from genome assembly GCA_006410635.1 of Cephalophus harveyi. NCBI lineage: Eukaryota > Metazoa > Chordata > Mammalia > Artiodactyla > Bovidae > Cephalophus > Cephalophus harveyi. The sequence continues at coordinate 333,045 of SJYT01079543.1, read as the reverse complement.
CAAACTGTAACATTACATTGATTGTTGTTTGTTGAAATGTATCCTGATTTCAAATATGTTAAAATGTAAAGTCTCCATCTGTAGTTGATGAAATACAGTATTTAGAGGAGCTTCCTTGGTGGCTCAAATGGTAAAGAATCCACCTGTAATGCGGGAGACCTGGGTTCAATCCCTGGGTTGGGAAGATTCCCTGGAGGAGGGTATAGCAACCCACTCCAGTATTCCTGCCTGGAGAATCCCTATGGACAGAGTGCCTGGTGGAATACAGTCCTTGGGATCTCAAAGAGTCGGACATGACTGAGTGACTAAACACAGCACAGTACACAGTCGCTCAGTTCAGTCACTCAGTCGTGTCCGACTCTTTGTGACCCCATGGACTGCAGCACGCCAGGCCTCCCTGTCCATCACTAACTCCCGGAGTTCACTCAGACTCACGTCCATCGAGTCAGTGATGCCATCCAACCATCTCATCCTCTGTCATCCTCTTCTCCTCCTGCCTTCAATCTTTCCCAGCATCAGGGTCTTTTCAGATGAGTCAGTTTTTTGCATCAGGTGGCCAAAGTATTGAAGTTTCAGCTTCAGCATCAGTCCTTCCAATGAATATTCAGGACTGATTTTCTTTAGGATGGACTGGTTGGATCTCCTTGCAGTCCAAGGGACTCTCAAGGGTCTTAAGACCATAAGACCACAGTTCAAAAGCATCAGTTCTTTGGTGCTCAGCTTTCTTTATGGTCCAACTCTCACAGTACTTAGAGAGTTCAATTTTTGAAAGTAAAGAGAGTGAAAAAAAGTCTTCCATTTTAAGTTATGGATTAGAAATTGATATAGGCAGATTAGGCAGAAAATATAGGATATGAGCTGCTTTAGGATAAAAACGATGTTTCACTTCTGACTTATTGAGTTTGCTCTTGTGGAATATTTGCAGTTAGAGTGTATACTCTAAAGTGCAGATACAAGTCTGAGCTGGAGAGATAGAGACTTGGCAATCACCCACATATTGGTTAGGTATGCTTGAAATCATGATCCTGGATGAAATCTCACCAGAGTGATCTAATGCTTAACAGCGGTTATATAAGGGCCAAACTAAGCTAGAAACAGAGAATGAGAGAGAGGAACAGGAAGAAGTAAATGAGTATAGTGTCACAGAAGATAAGGGAATTTAAAAAATTGAGAAAAGCTCATTAATATTCACTGAAAAGAATTATCTGGCAAGATAAAAACTGAACTGTTCACTGAGTTTGATCACTCTTGAGCTCACCAAGAACAGTCTATCTGTAGAATGGTGGGGACAAAAGCTAGGTTGCAGGGTGTTAGAGGATTAATGTGGAATGAGGTAATAGACATCTGAGATGAAACCAATTGTCCATTAAGTGTACATGAGAGGAAAAGGGACAGAGTTTGCCAAAAGATATATAATGAAGGAAATAGTTTTAGAGCAAGGGAACAGGAAAAAGTTTTAAACTATGGAAAGAGACCATTAGAGAGAAAGAGGCTAAGAGAACAGGTGAAAGAAAGCAAATGTTCAGAGGACGAATGGGTAGATAAGATAGATTATTCATCTTTAATTTTCTCCCTAAAACAAGGCAAAGTCTTTTGCTATATAATTTTGGTCTTGGGAAAATTTCAGATTATGACAAATTAAAAGCATTTTCTAACTTAATAAGCAACTTTTCCTATGATTTTAAATGTAGAGTAAATTAGCCAAATTCCAGATACCAAAGATAGAGTGAAGCTAGAGGGACTGCTCTGATGGAGATCCGTCAGGCAGATGGGCTTCATTACTCTAAATGCTGGGTTTCATTATGTCTGCACAAGGCATAAGCCAGGAACTGCCTAGCCATGAACAACCTATAATAATAACCCAGGGTTATGTCTGAAATGGTAGTAAGACAAAAATGACAGAATGGTGAAGAGGGCATTGAAAACAACCCTTAACTTTTTATCCTTTTCCTGTCACCTTTACTACGCAGAGTTTCAGATAAGACAATGCAATGAATACAATTATTTTACTTACAGAGAGAGCACTAAGAAATATTCAACTGACTACCAGAGCATTAATAGAGACTTTTAAAATTACAAAAAAGCAGCTTGATCTCTTGACTTTCTATCGTGAAAAATGAGTTATCAGAGATATTCACCAATTCTAGAATGAAATAATAAAGAGAATTTCTTAAAATATACTAAGATTCAGAAACCACATTACCTATGAAAATTTTTCTGGAAATGCATTCTCCAGAGTTCCTGAAGATAGCAATCACACTGATATCCTCTGCTCTGTTGAAAGGTAAATTCTTATTTTATACCTGCTAGTAGGTAGTGGGCAAATTTCATAGCGTCAACAAAAGCAATTTCATTTAAAACAAATCCCCACTAAATATTTATGAAGACATTAAAGTGATGGTTTTCCTGAACCCTTCAAAACTCATTTTATGATCAATTTAATTATTAAATTAAATATTTATATGCAATAAAAAATATTTTAAACAACAAATTTCAAAGTGAAAACTGTTTTGTAACCAATAGCTGAGGATCATAAAGATTTCTGCATAACTAAGTAAAGACTTTTTTTCTAGATACATTCAGGATCAGGTTTAAAAAATAGTGAGGCTGTTGTAGATATTGGTTAAAGGACCATGGTTGAGAAGTTGCATTATATAATCTTTTGAAGGTGACAGCTGTGTATTACATGAATGTGTACTTTTGGACTTCTGAAAATTTATTACTTGCTTACTAGTCTACAATGACTTTGAATGGTCTGCTACATAAGTATATATTTAATCATTTCAAAAATGCATATTATTATTTGGTAGACTTTACACCAAAGCATGATAAAGACGTATTGTTTTCTCAGTACTATTCTGGGGCCATGCCAGGTATTTACAAGTAAGCCTCAAACATGTTATTTACTGGTATGAAGTTTGAAGTTTTGTGAGTTTATAAAAGAGGCAGTGCTGCCCCAGTATAAACTCTACAGACATTTTTTTTTTCAGATATATTTATCTAAGAAATGAAAAACCTGATGTCTGTTTGGTTCAACCCTACATTTACCTTTGACCTTGCCCTAGACAGTCTTCTTGAAAAAAAAAAAAAATCTTGACAGCAGTAGATTACTTAATTGCCACCTCATTTCCTGCCTTCCCTTTAACTGATCTCAGAAAAATGTCTACACCTGTACCACTGGCATCCTATTTCCAGTTCACAGCTAGTTTCCATCTCCTGAAGTTCAGCCTTTCAAGATCTCACAACACTGAAGTAATTATCAGTAGAGAGCCTAACACCATATTTTCTCATTTGTTTCTTAAGATTCAGTATGCATTCCTCACAACCTGCCCTTCTTGTCTCCTTCATTCTCCCTATTGATTTTAACATAGCCTGAATTCTATAATTCACACTGTAAAAATTATCCAAATTTTCTATGAACTGATGTTCATCAGTAACTTGGGATCATTGAATAAATGAAAAAAATAGCAATTTATAAGCACACCTAGAATCATAGAATTTTGGAGTTTTCTGTAACCTCGCAGGTCATATAATGAGATCCTTTCATTTAACTGATGTGGAAAGCTAAGGCAAAAAGAAAAAATGACCTTGACCCTATCATTGATAAATGACAATGCTAGGACTAAAATGTAGTTTTTCTACAAACTTCATTGTTGTACCTACTGTAGTTTCTCATCACAGAAAGTTAGAACTACATTATTTTCATATGTTGTATTTTATATGGCCTAAGGTAAATTTGATTACTGATGAAACTTCCACCAAGCTTTCTTGAATCTGGAATCCCCACCCCCTTAAATTTTCCTTGTCTTTTATGGAATGGAGAAAAGACTATGTGATCAAAGATGCAAAGAAGGGAAAATGCATAAAATATATTTTAATATACATTTGGAGAGCATTCAGTTTAGTTCAATCACTCAGTCGTGTCCAACTCTTTGTGACCCCATGGACTGCAGCACACCAGTCTTCCCTGTCCATCACCAACTCCCAGAGCTTGCTCAAACTCATGTCCATGAATTCAGTGATGCCATCCAACTATCTCATCCTCTGTTGTCCTCTTCTTCTCCTGCCTTCACTCTTTCACATCTTTAGAGTCTTTTCCAATGAGTCAGTTCTTTGCGTCAGGTGGCCAAAGTATTGGAGTTTCAGCTTCAGCATCAGTCCTTTCAATGAATATTCAGGACTGATTTCCTTTAGGATTGACTGATTTGATCAGTCCAAAGGACTCTCAAGAGTCTTCTCCAACACCACAGTTCAAAAGCATCAATTCTTTGGTGCTCAGCTTTCCTTATAGTCCAACTCTCACATCCATACATGGCTACTGGAAAAGATGGACCTTTGTCAGCAAAAGTAATGTCTCTGCTTTTTAATATGCTGTCTAGGTTTGTCATAGCTTTTCTTCCAAGGAACAAGTGTCTTTTAACTTCATGGCTGCAGTCACCATCTGCAGTGATTTTGGAGCCAAAAAACTGAAGTCTCTCACTGTTTCCATTGTTTCTGCATCTGTTTGCCATCAAGTGATGGGACCAGATGCCATGATCTTAGATTTTTGAATGTTGAACTTTAAACAAATTATTTATTTTTTATTGAAGGATAATTGCTTTACAGAATTTTGCTGTTTTCTGTCAAACCTCAACATGAATCAGCCATAGGTATACATAATCCCCTCCCTTTTGAACCTCCCTCCCATCCTGCCCCTCTAGGTTGAGCCCGTTTGAGTTTCCTGAGCCATACAGCAAATTCTCATTGGCTATCTATTTTACATATGGTAATATAAATTTCCATGTTACTCTTTCACACCCTCTCTCCCCTCTGCCCATGTCTATATGTCTGTTCTCTATGTCTGTTTCTCCATTGTTGCCCTCTAAATAAATTATTCAGTACCATTTTCTAGATTCTGTATATGTGTGTTAGAATATAGTATTTATCTTTCTCTTTCTGACTCACTTCACTCTCTATAATAGGTTCTAGGTTCATCCACCTCATTAGAACTGACTCAAATGCATTCCTTTTTATGACTGAGTGATATTCCATTGTGTATATGTACCACAACTTCTTTATCCACTGAGTTTTAAGCCAATTTTTTCACTCTCTTCTTTTACTTTCATCAAGAGGTTCTTTAGTTCTTAACTTTCTGCCATAAGTATGGAGTCATCTGCATCTGAGGTTATTGAAGAAAAATAGGAATGAATGCAAACAGAACATTTGATGAAAATGGGGAAACTTAAGTTCTTGTTAAATCAAAAATAAATATTTCACTTGTCTTTCAGTCTCAGATTCTTCCATCAGTGGCTGTTGGGGAATTCTCTAGCACATTTCCTAATGCTTCTTCATCGGCAGTTATAAATCTCATAGCATGAACTGTTCATGTCTGAATGTATTAGGTTGGCTTTTCTTTCTTTTCATTCTATATTCTATTCTCTACATTGAACCACAGAAATATTTTTATCTGTGTGTTCTAGAAATGAATTTCTCTTTCTCTTGGAAAGAGTTAAATTTATATATGCATATATATATTTAAATACATTTACTATCTCTTTATATATACTTCATATAATATGTGTACATAAAAAAAGAGAACATCTTATCCTTGATTGATGCCTACAAATGGCCATTTTGCCCATATATGGCTATAATAGTAAAAATTAATATAGAATTTAAACAGTTAAAATAAAATTGTGTTGGCATTAATTCTATCACCAAGTTTATGTTTCACTAATTTTTCTATTAATTTTAATATTTAACCATATGTCATTAAGTTAGACTCAATTTTATGTTTACATCTTGACAAATTAAGGTTGCTAAATTAAAAAAATATAAACACTGTAATTTAAATTTGTGTTGCTTCCTCATGCAAAATTGTCAAAAAAGAAAAAAAAGCAGCATTTACCAAAGGCAGTGGGAATTCATGATTGCTGTGTTCAAGTAAAAGTTTTGGAATTTAAGAAGCACTTAGTTGCTGCATTAGGCCATTTAGGATGTTTCAACGTCTCAATTGACTGTAATTCCAATCTGTTCAAGTGCCCTGTTAATGACCTTCCCTCTCCAAGTAAGCAGAGGAATTCAATGTTTATACTTAAAAAAAAAAAAATGTCTCTACCACAAACAGATTGAAGGACAGGTTCTTTTCATTGTATCTTCACTGTGGCAGGAGAGAGTAAATTGTTACCACGACATCAATTGAGAGAGACTAACCTTCAGTGGCTCTTAATGAAAGCCCTCATTGACAAAACAAAATCAACAGATCCAGGTATAAGAAAGGCACTTAAGTGTTTTCGTTTCTTATTGTCTAACACTGAGTAATTATATTCATGAAGTCTAAACAAGCAGTGAAATTTACCCACACTTGCACTTTAACTTTGGTGACATGTAGTAAACAGGTCTCTAGGCTTCCTGTAGAAGTGTCACTCCAATATATAAATATATTCACATTTCTATGCAGAGCGAAGAAGTCGTAACATCTGGGGATGCTGTTACAAAGAAGTACCCTATTCAACTCCCATGCCCAGAATAATCTAGAGGCCCCAAATACGCCAATATTTATTTGAAGCAGTACCAAATTAAGAAGACAGCAAAACTTGTTTCAATTTCTCTTAAAGCAAAGAAAAGAGGCTACGGCTAACTGTGGAAATCTCGTGTAAAGAGCCATTGTGCTTCAAAGACAAGTTGAGGTATTGCATTTAATATACAAGTCTTTAATGTCAAGCTCTAGGCATCTGATGTCATCTCTCTTTATGAGCATAAGAAAGGCATTTTGTATCTTCTAATATACTTATTCTCAGATGACTTATTTCCAGCAGTGTACAATATGCTCCTTCTAACCTAACCAGGAAAAATATTTCTTATTGTGTACAACATGATTTTGTACTCAAAGAGGCAAAAACCCTGGAGACAAAATGTCAGTAATAATGACATAAAGTCCTGTAATGTTTCGAAAAAAATGTTAAACATATGTGTAAAATTTTATACTTTTTCTGTTATATTTATTCATAAATTTAAACAATGATATAGCACAATTTCTTTATAGTAAAAGTAAATACGCCATGAGTGTGACTCAGCTTTATCATATTAACAGTCATTCTTCCCATATATTTTCCCCACAGTAAATGAACAGATTTAAAAAAAAGGAAGGATAGTACTGAGCAATAAATTATCTAAGCCCTTCAGCACAGAAGAGGTGAGCTAATTCACTCTTTCACTGCCTAAACAGTGTGTTTGCCTCTACACTGCAGATAAAAATGAATCTTAAAAAGTGCAAGCCAATGAAAAATTATCACAAGGAATTTTATGACAAATGAAGGCTACCTGCATGAACACAATAAAGTTTGCTCAGGCATTTTGTGTAGACTGCTGTCAGCTTTGCACTTGACCAGGAGATGAGGAGCTGATCTGTGTGGCTGGAGAGAAAGCGGGAAGGGTGGGGAAGGAAGGACTTGCTGTGGAGAAGGAGAAAGGGAGTGAGTAACACAGAATGTAAGTAGGGAAATAGACCTGAACCAGACCGAAAAATGCATATTTTTGAGGTTTAAATTTTATCTGTGAGTCATAGGGAAACAATGGTGGTTTTTCAAGGTAAAGAGTTATTCTTGGCTTTGATCTTTCTGTCTCAAATTCCACCAGTAAATAACAAGTGTCCTGAAAAGAGTGTCTCTATGATTTAAAGAGTTTAATGAATATTTTTGAGGAAGTGACTATTGTGATGTTCAATGGTAAAATTTCAGTAGAGTTGGGAGAACATGGAAAGCAAAGAAAAAGCATCTTAGAAAGGGAAGTGGCTTGTGCAAAATCTGATCACAGAGAGCAAGTATGCATTTAAGCAATGAGAACCAGAAGTGGGCTTGAGTTTGCAGTCACACTCTAAAATATTATGGTTCAGAACACAAACTTTGGAGTCATCTTCAAATTTCAAAATTCAGCACTTACACATGCTCTTGCTGAATAATCCACAGCAACAGAAATATAATTCCACTGATCTATGCAAAAAAATAAAGGAAGGGAGGGAGGGAAGGAAGGAAAAGAGAGAAAGAAAAAGGGAGAAGGGAGGGAGGTGAGGAGGGAGAGAGCTAGGAGAGCGAGAGAGTGAGGAAGGGAAGGGAAGAAGTGAACTTATCCATGGAAGTGGGATAGTAACTAAAGTATTGAAATAGAATCTTGCTCCAATGGCAGGAACCAGGAATCTTTGGTGAGTATGCAGCAGAAACTAATCAATAATAAATATTCTTTTCATATGCTGCCATCATCCATGTCTTTATTATTATACTCAAAATTTTTATTTAGGAAGAGTATCTGAAAAGTCTTGCTCCATCCTTGGCTGAAGAGTGTAAATCACTTTGAATGACATTTCTTCTAGGATATGAAGTTGAGGAGCTATTACCAGAAGATAGGGAATAAGTTGCATGCACTGAATGCCTGCTTGGTTGCTCAGTCATGTCCAACTCTTTGAGACCCTATGGACTGTAGCCTGCCAGGCCCCACTGTCCATGGATTTCTCCCGGCAAGAATACTAAAATGAGTTGCCATTTTCTTCTCCAGGGGAACTTTCCCACTCAGAGACCAAACCTGCATCTCCTGCGTTGTCAGGTGGGTTCTTTGCCAGTGTGCCATGACTTTTAGGGAATGAGTAGTGGATGACAAAACTAGTAAATTTCCAAAACTACAAGTATAACTTATCCTTACTAAGTCTCTGTTTAATGGAAATAGAATTAGTTATTTACTAATACTTTAGAGGGTTGGGATAATGAAAGAAGATAAAAGATGTAAAGTGCTGAACAATTTTTTATGGAAACTATATAACCAATGCTATTGTTTAGTCACCAAGTTATGTCCAACTTTTGGTGATCCCATGGACTGCACTATGCCAGGCTTCCCTGTCCTTCACTACCTCTCGGGGTTTATTCAGACTCATGTCCATTGAGTTGGTGATGCCATCCAACCATCTCCCTTCTCTTCCTGCCCACAGTCTTTCCCAACATCGGGGTCTTTTCCAATGAGTCAGCTCTTCTCATCAGGTTGCCAAAGTATTGGAGCTTCAACTTCAGCATCAGTCCTTCCAGTGAATATTCAGAGTTGATTTCCTTTAGGATTGACTGGTTTGATCTCTGCTGTCCAAGGGACTCTCAAGAGTTTTCAGCACCACAATTGGAAAGCATCAATTCTTTGGTGCTCAGCTTTCTTTATGGTCCAACTCTCACATCTGTACATGACCACTGAAAATAAACCATCGCTATGATTATACAGTTCAGTTCAGTTCAGTCCCTCAGTCATGTCTGACTCTTTGCAACCCCATGAATCGCAGCACGCCAGACCTCCCTGTCCATCACCAACTCCCGGAGTTCACTCAGACTCACATCCATCGAGTCAGTGATGCCATCCAGCCATCTCATCCTCTGTCATCCCCTTCTCCTCCTGCCCCCAATCCCTCCCAGCATCAGAATCTTTTCCAATGAGTCAGCTCTTCGCATGAGGTGGCCAAAGTACTGGAGTTTCAGCTTTAGCATCATTGCTTCCAAAGAAATTCCGGGGCTGATGTCCTTTAGAATGGACTGGCTGGATCTCCTTGCAGTCCAAGGGACTCTCAAGAGTCTTCTCCAACACCACAGTTCAAAAGCATCAATTCTTTGGCACTCAGCTTTCTTCACAGTCCAACTCTCACATCCATACATGACCACAGATGGACCTTGACTAGATGGACCTTTGTTGGCAAAGTAATGTCTCTGCTTTTCAATATGCTATCTAGGTTGGTCATAACTTTTCTTCCAAGGAGTAAGCATCTTTTAATTTCATGGTTGCAGTCACCATCTGCAGTGATTTTGGAGCCCCCCAAAATAAAGTCTGACACTGTTTCCACTGTTTTCCGATCTGTCTCCCATGAAGTGATGGGACTAGATGCCATGATCTTCATTTTCTGAATGTTGAGCTTTAAGCCAACTTTTTCACTCTCCTCTTTCACTTTCATCAAGAGGTTTTTTAGTTCCTCTTCACTTTCTGCCATAAGGGTGGTGTCAACTGCCTATCTGAGGTTATTGATATTTCTCCCGGCAATCTTGATTCCAGCTTGTGCTTCTTCCAGCCCAGCGTTTCTCATGATGTACTCTGAATATAAGTTAAATAAGCAGGTGACAATATACAGCCTTGACGTACTCCTTTTCCTATTTGGAACCAGTCTGTTGTTCCATGTCCAGTTCTAACTGTTGCTTCTTGACCTGCATATTGATTTCTCAGAAACTGCTATTAGCAGTTTTCATTATGAAGAGTATTGGAGATGATCCTGATTTAAAAGGATTGAGAACAGATTATAGAAGGATATAATGTTAAGCTAAAGGCTTTGAATTTTAGGCTCAGTGATAAGAATCTGCCCAGAATGCAGGAGACCTGGGTTTGATCCCTGTGTTGGGAAGATCCCCTGGAGAAGGTAATGGCAACCCACTCCAATATTCTTGCCTAAAGACTCCCATGGACAGAGGAGCCTGGTGTGCTACAGTCCATGTGGTCACAAAAAGTTAAATACGACTGAGCAACTAACACTTTTATTTTCAAGGACTTTGAACTTCATCTTGTAGCTAAGAGGCAGATTTTTGTTTTGTTTACTTTTGATCAATGTATAAATACCCCCAGCATAGCACAGATCATAAGTATACCACTTGATAAATTTTTACCAGTGAACATATTTCTACCGTCTAAACAGAAAGCAAATCAGAACCCAAAATCTCTCCTTATGTATGGATCAGGTTTTAAGCATGAAGATTCATTTACAAAAGTAATATTTAATAAAGGGAAATCTTTCAGTGGGGTGCAGATTAGAAACAAATTGATAAAACTTAATATTTGGATAAAGTTATATAAATATCAGGGAAGCCCAAATATTAGGCAGAGACACATAAAATAGCTTTGAGTATGGACCGGCTAAAAGTGAGGATACCATTGACACAATTAGAAATTCAGAAAAAAAGCCAAATTTTGGAAGAAAAATAAGTTTATGTGTTTTTTAAAATATTTTCTTACTATAAAATCAAACACGTACACTAATTATGGAAATAAATGGAAAATACAATAAAAAGAAAATAGAAAAATGAACAAGAACTACTCTCTATCCTATGGTGTATACTCTTCCTTTCTCTCACCCAATATATATTTGTGTGTGTGTGTTTAAAATATTGTGTTACATTCTATACACCATATCATTGCCTACATTTTTTATTTAACATAATATAAATTTAATGCAAACCTATCTTGACCATAAATATATCAAGAGCATCTTTTCACATCAGTTATAAAACTGCATTTATTTGACTATATAATATTTTTTTGTATGGATATGCCATAATTTTTAAATAATCATCTTCTGTTACACAATTAAATTATTTTGTATACATTTATATAAACCATGCTGTGAGATATATATGTATATATATCTGATACAAATCATATATTTCTTACCCTAAAATTTATGCCCAGAAATGAAATTACTGGTTTATATTCACGACAGTATATTAAGGCTTTTTGATACATATTGCCAAATTTCATTGAAGACAAGTTTTGTCAAGTTACTCTTCTGTCAACAGTATATAAGAGTGACCATTTCCTTACACTGTTGCCAATGCTTCTGCTAAGTCTCTTTAGTCGTGTCCGACTCTGTGATGACCCCATAGACAGCAGCCCACCAGGCTCCCCCGTCCCTGGGATTCTCCAGGCAAGAACACTGGAGTAGGTTGCCATTTCCTTCTCCAATGCATGAAAGTGAAGAGTGAAAGTGAAGTCGTTCAGTCCTGTCCGACTCTTCACGACCCCATGGACTGCAGCCTACCAGGCTCCTCCGTCCATGGGATTTTCCAGGCAAGAGTACTGGAGTGGGTTGCCATTGCCTTCTCCAACTCTTGCCAATAGTCTCTACTATAATTTTTAAAATAATCTTTGACAACTTAATAGATTGTAAATGGTATGCCTCTTTTGTTTTGATTTGAATTTCTCTGGTAACTAGTGATTTTGAACATTTTATGCTTGTTAGTCATTTTTCTTTTTCATTTAGTGCATTTCTTGTCTGCATCTTGACATTTTTTATTAGAGTATATACTAATTTTTGTTTTAAACATGTGGACTTGGGAGTTAAAGTAAGATGATAGGGAGGAAATCACTAAACATGTGAAGATATTCTAATGGTCTTCTGAGAAAGGTCAGAAAAGGAAATGTGAATTTAGTTTTAGCACAAGACAGGAGTATTTAAAGCCATAAGTGTAAATATTTTGTTAAGTGCGTAAAAAGAAGAGAGCAAAGAGCCAAAGACTTATTCTTAAAAAAACATCCACAGCCTGAGCACAAAAATGAAGCAGAAGGGCTCAAAGAATAGAAGGGAAATAAAGATAATAACTTTGTTTATGGAAATTTGTTAGACTGTTTTTCAATGGAGAATATCAAATGTTTCAGACAAGAAGGATATGAAACAAGATCTGATGACAGGTAGTGAGAAGATCCTAGATGACCCTAGAGTGAGGCAGCCAACAGTTAAGCCTAGCATTGAATGTTTTCTTACATTTAGAGTTTCTTTCTTGCTTCACTGAGTTTGGCACTGTCCACTGTGGCCCTGTGCAGTTGTCACAACTGGGCAATGAATTCGATAGATAGATGCCAACAGACTTTTGCAGAGTGAGAGACGCAGTGTCACTCCCAGCCAGGGAAAATATTTCCTAGCCTTCAAGAAGCTCTCATGAGGCTTTGTGTCCCTCCTGTCTCCCCCAACTCACGGGTTACAGCTTCTGTTTACCCCTCAGGTGGAGGAAACTATTAACAATTGCTGCTTTTCTCTAATTATTTAGCATAACAGACGGGAAGTTCAGTTTCTAAGTTCTATGACCACCAGATATAGACTTAGAACCTGCAGGTTTTCAGATTATTTTTATTCCATTTCACCATAATTCTTGACTTTTAATTAATCATATTTAAAAAGAAAGAAAATTTTCCCTGTGTGTCATTTTTCTATTTCCTTGCCTTCTTTCTCTTTTCTTTTATTTTCATCTTTCTCTTTTTTAAAAATACAGTGCCTATACTAAGAATTAACAGGTATTTCAGATAGACACAAACACAAATAATTCAAGTTCCTGAAAAATTTCAGAAATAGCTTAAGGAATTTTAAATGATAGCATTAGTAATTGCTTCTACCTTATTTTAGATATCCTTACTCCACTCCAATTCTGACACTCAGAATTTGCAGTATATAGCAGGAAAGCACATGGTCAATCTGAATTCAAGTCCAGCCATGCCACTGAATAATAGCTCCAAGACTCGAGAAGCTAACTCTCTTGGCATCGGTTTCTTTATCTATACCCCTGCTTAGTCGCTAGTTGTCTCTGACTCTGCAGCATCATGGACTGTAGCCTGCCAGGCTCCTCTGTCCATCGAATTTTCCAGGCAAGAATACTGGCTTGGATTGTCATTTCCTCCTTCAGGGGATCTTCCCCCACCTAAGGATCGAACCTGAGTACCCTGTGTCTCCTGCATTGGCAGTTGGATTCTTTACCACCAGCATGACTTTATCTCTAGTGTGCACATGAAAAAATTATCTCACAGAATTATTAGGAGAAAATATGTAAATTTGTTAGCACAAGGATTGTTCTGGATAAACATCATTCCCCACCTCATGTGAATGTAGCTGAAAATTCAAATAACAGAAGCCTAAATGTTCAATTATGTCAATATAGTATCATCATGCATAAACAACTTTAAACAGTCTGTTTAAAATTGTATGATATGTTCCTTCATTCTCTCAATTTATAATATATATTCCTCTTAAATTTTTGACAGTTTTAAAATAGCTCAGTGTTTTTCATTCTCATACTCTATTTATATACGTGAGGTTCTTGAAGAGTCTTTTCCTCTTCTAACAGAAGCCTCTAGTAAGTTTGAGGCCCCAAAAGTTACTGCTGCTGCTAAGTCGCTTCAGTTGTGTCCGACTCTGTGTGACCCCATAGACAGCAGCCCACCAGGCTCCCCCGTCCCTGGGATTCTCCACGCAGGAACACTGGAGTGGGTTGCCATTTCCTTCTCCAGTGCGTGAAAGGGAAAAGTGAAAGTGAAGTCGCTCAGTCGTGCCCGACTCTTCACAACCCCATGGACTGCAACCTACCAGGCTCCTCTGCCCATGGGGTTTTCCAGGCAAGAGTACTGGAGTGGGGTGCCATTGCCTTCTCCGAAAAAAAAAAAAAAAAAAGTTACTAAAATTGGTCAACTCTAGTGTCAGGCACAGCAGCAACAATTACACCTACGTCCCATGCAATACTCCCATGCTAGCAAAAGGAAAACTTCATCTTTTGAACTGTAGTACTATGACAGTTAAAAATTGTATTGATACTGAATATGGATAAGTTCATTCATTTATAATTTATAATTTATCATATATCTATTTATAGATAATCAGTAGCTATAGGTTAATTAATCATAAAACACTGTAGCCAAAGGTAAGCGGGTATGTATGATACAGGGACCTCAGCTTGGTGCTCTGTGATGACCTAGAGGGATGGGATGGGGTGAGGGAGGAAGTGTATGTATATGTAATGGGTGATTCATTTTGTTGTGCAGCAGAAACTAATACAACATTGTAAAGCACTTATACTCCAATAATAAAAGAAAAAATAACAATGAAAAAAGTCAAAGGAGTAGTCTACAGAAAATCATCTTGCAGCCCAAATGCAGATTATTTACATTGTATGAATTTCTGCTGTACAGCAGTGATTCAATTATACATGCTAAGTCGCTTCAGTCGTGTCCGACTCTGTTCGAGCCCATAGATGGCAGCCCAACAGGCTCCCCCATCCCTGGGATTCTCCAGGCAAGAACACTGGAGTGGGTTGCCATTTCCTTCTCCAATGCATGAGAGTGAAGAGTGAAAGTGAAGTCGCTCAGTCGTGTCCGACTCTTAGCGATAGGTGGTGGTTTAGTCATTAAGTCATGTCCAACTCTTTGCAACACCATGGACTGTAGCCTGCCAGGCTCCTCTGTCCTTGGGATTTCCCAGGTAAGAATACAGGAGTAGGTTGCCATTTCCTTCCCCAGGGGCCCTTCCCAACACAGGGATAAAACCCAGCTCCTGCATTGCAGCCAGATTCTTTACCGACTGAACTATGAAAGAATCCCCAATTATACATATACATATATTCTTTTTCATTATGGTATATTATAAGATATTGAATACAGTTCCCTGTGCCATATAGTAGGACCGTGTTGTTTATTCATCCTATGTATAATAGCTTGTATCTGCTATTCACAAACTCCCAATCCATTCTGCTCCTACTACCCCTTCCCAGGCAACCAAAAATCTGTTCTCTATGTCTGTGAGTCTGTTAATACTCTATGGATAAGCTCATTTATGTTACATTTTTGATTCTGCATATCAGTGATATCATAGGGTATTTTTGTCTTTCTGATTTACTTCACTTAGTATGATAATCTCTGCTGCTGCTGCTGCTAAGTTGCTTCAGTCATGTCCGACTCTGTGCGATCCCGTAGACGGCAGCCCACCAGGCTCCCCCGTCCCTGGAATTCTCCAGGCAAGAACACTGGAGTGGGTTGCCATTTCCTTCTCCAATGCATGAAAGTGAAAAGTGAAAGTGAAGTCACTGAGTCGTGTCCAACTCTCAGTGACCTCATGGACTGCAGCCTACCAGACTCCTCTGTTCCATGGGATTTTCCAGGCAAGAGTACTCAAGGTTCATCCATTTTGTGTAAATGGCATTATTTCATTCTCTTTTGTGGCTGAGTAGCATTCCATTGTGTGTATATGTGTGTGCGTGTATATACATCTTCTTTATCTGTTGATGGACATTTCCGTTGCTTCCATGTCTTGGCTATTTTAAATAGTGCTGCTGTGAACATGAAGGTGCATGTATTCTTTCAAATTACAGTTTTTGCCCAGGAGTGGGATGGCTGGATCATATGGTAACTCTACCCTCAGTTTTTTGAGGAACTTTCATGTTGTTTTCCATAGTGACTATACCACTGAATGCAAGATGAATTTTAAATGTATTAGTATAATCAAAACAATATAGGCCATATTTTGGCTATGCTGTACACTTAGGCTAAAAGAAACTGTGGTTTTAATCTGAGATTCTAATTTAACTGGGCCTTTAACCTGAAAATGCTAAATAAAAACTACAAAAAATCTGTTAGTTTTTTAAAATTATTTGAATTATATTGTACAAATACATACATTTATAGTGGAATTACATTAACAGATGTAATTTTGGTCTAATTTCAAGTCTTGTGTAAACATCATAGAATTTTGCTTTACATTGATACAGGAACAACTCATTTTATTTGTTTATTTGGAAAAAGACTCAATTTCAGAAAACTTTTGTTTTTAGATTACGTATCTATTATATTGGGTTATGTGCATACATGCTAAGTCACTTTAGTTGTGTCTGACTCTCTTTGCAAACCTATGGACTGTAGCCTACCAATCTCCTCTGTTCATGGGATTCTGCAGGCAAGAGTACTGCAGTTGGTTACCATACTTTTCTCCAGGGGATCTTCCTAACCCAGGGATCTTGTCTCTTATGTCTCCTGCATTGGCAGGCAGGTTCTTTACCACTGGTGCCACCTGGGAAGCCCATATTGGGTCATATCATTTACTGACGCTTTGTTTTTTAATAATGGAAATTGAAAGTCCAAGTCAAAAATATCACACCATGCACAAATGACATGAAGCTGGAATTCTGCTTTTTTGTTAAAGCATTTTGTTGAAAATGAAACAAGATAGTACATGAATAGCCCTTTGTTGCAGAAGTGAATTTCAATAGAGCAGGTATATAATACTGTTAATCACTTCAATAGTGTTATAACACAATCTTTCCAAGTCAACTTCCTTAATTTAAGTAATATTGAAAAGGCTACTTGACTATCAACTAGCTCTTATCAAACAATATTTTGATTAGAGAAACTGAAGAAATAATTCACAGGACATTCACAGGTGCCTGTTCATAATATAAGTGGTATCAGTGCTTCCTATTTTCATTTGCTCTCTGACCTGGAGAGGATTGAAAAGAATTTCTCATAAGTCCAAGAAAGAAGTTTGGTGTTTGCTTGTTTTGAGATCCTGTAATAGAAACATCATCTGTTTCATTCTTTAAAATAAGATCAGAGTAGTGAAGCTTCTAAATTATGTGATAATGCCATATAAGTGAAGTTTCCATCAGAAGCAAAATACAGTAACTGTTCCATCCTCTCAAGAACCTGCCACCACCCTAATGTGAAATTATTTTCAAAGAGTACATGCATATATATTATCCCTTGTTGTTGTTGTTGTTTTGTCTCTAAGTTCTGTTCGACTCTTTTGCCACCCCATGGACTGTAGCCCACCAGGCTCCCCTGTCCATGGGATTTCCCAGGCAAGAATACTGGAATTCTGAGAATACTGTGTTGCCATTTCCTTCTCTGGGGGATCTTCCCAACCCAGGGATCAAATCCTGTATTGGTGGGCAGCTTCTTTACCACTGAGCCACCAATGAAGTCCTGAATATTGTCTCTAAATGTCCACCATTAAGATATGCCCATAACAACAGTTGGGAGGAATATAGCCTATGGCTTTTTCATCATTAACACAGTGGCTTAACATATTACATAACTTTTAAGGGTGAGCCAGAATGTCTATAGACTGTGTAGACATTCAGTCTATACAATAGGAAGGAGAGAGTACACGTCAGCAAAGACCAGCAAGCTCACGTGTGGAGAGTGGAGGAAAGGAAAGGCCGGAACTGACCCCTGGAATGAGGATTCATGAGCATATGGAGTCACATAAATAAAGCACTGCAGAAGATGAACTAGCTGAGTCCCTGAAAACATCAGAACTCTTAGTTAACCTAGGATCAAGTCTTACTACTCTCTCCAACTCCATTAATCTGTCTTTCCCTTTCCTTTTGTCCTTGATCCTCATCTCATCTCTACCTCTGTCTTATTTACAACAGAGAGAAAGTAAGCAAGTAACCAGGCTGAAATAATTCCTTAATGATATCATTAAGATCACAGAGCTAGTAAGTCAGTGCTGAAATTTAAATCCAGGTCTACCTGATGCTAAACAAACATGCTTTCTATTGCACACTGCTGGTAAGAGGGAAGATAAGGAATGAGAAAGGTTGTGGAAGGAAGGAATTTTGATAAAGAGTATATCTCTAGTATATTAAGTGAAATTCACTCATTCAGTTTATATATACTGAACCTTAGCCAGTTTGCATTCAAATTAGGATTAGGTTAAATTCTCAAGAAAATATATTCATATAAATTATAGTGGAGCAATATTTCTAAAGTCATGTATTGACTTTTCCTTTCTGCATCAGTCTTTCTCTATATTATACCACTTTATAGTACATTTTATAGTCTTTTTACCTCTATTCACTCTACTAAATATAATCTTTAACAATTCTGTTTGATTTATATACATTTTGATATTGGTTTTATAATGAAAACTAAAAGTTGTTTTTTCTGCTTTCATTTTCTTTGCATCACTCTAGATAGGATATAAATTTGAATTATTACCCAAAACATATTAATACTTCAGGTGTCTTTGTTTTATTCATGAAGAGCTTTAAAATCTACTTTTGTTCTTCCTTAAAAGGATGTTCTTTTAAAGACAGACACCCCTTTCAGTTCAGTTCAGTTCAGTCGCTCAGTCGTGTCCGACTCTTTGCGACCCCATGAATCGCAGCACACCAGGCCTCCCTGTTCATTACCATCTCTCGGAGTTCACTCAGACTCACGTCCATCGAGTCCGTGATGCCATCCAGCCATCTCATCCTCGGTCGTCCCCTTCTCCTCCTGCCCCCAATCCCCCCCAGCATCAGAGTCTTTTCCAATGAGTCAACTCTTCGCATGAGGTGGCCAAAGTACTGGAGTTTCAGCTTTAGCATCATTCCTTCCAAAGAAATCCCAGGATTGATCTCCCCTATATCCTAGTAATAAAGTCCTGTCCACTGAATAGGACCTGAATTTTCCATAAAATACCCAATGCCTCATCTGGAAGTACCTCAGTCATTCCTCTGGGTGATGTCAGTTCAGTTCAGTTCAGTCGCTCAGTCGTGTCCAACTCTTTGCGACCCCATGAATCGCAGCACTCCAGGCCTCCCTGCTCATCACCATCTCCCGGAGTTTAACTTAAAATTTTAGGCAACAAGTAAATTTTACTGCTTTGAACTTGATAGGATTTACTGTATCTCTGTAGAGAAGGAAATGGCAACCCACTCCAGTACTCTTGCCTGGAGAATCCCAGGGACGGCAGAGCCTGGTGGGCTGCTGTCTATGGGGTCGCGGGGAGTCGGACACGACTGGGGCGACTTAGCAGCACTGTATCTCTGTGTTTTCAGGCTTAAATATTGATTTGGAAAGCTTCAATTTTTAATTTTTTCCTCAGTTACAGTACATATGCTTAATCTTCTGGTCTACTTTGTTAGAACAATCAACCGTAATTACTTGAAAGAGACATCTCAGTGGTTACATAGCACATATATCTGAGGTACTTTTCTTTTCTGTCTTGAATCTACCCTCTGTTCTCTCTTTTTTTTTCTTTTCCTTCTCTAGAGAATCTTTTCTGAAAGAAATGTTTCAAAGTCCATCTTGAATTTCAGCCTAAGTAAATAGGACTCACGATAGCCTCCAGCTTATAATTACTTTTTTCAATAGAAATGTAATCCGTTAGCATTCCTACCACATTTATTTAACATTGGTGAATAATTTGCTTCAGTGTAAAAGTAGCTGCATATTTTGTATCCTTCTTCATTTATAAGAGCTGAATATTCAGTTCTGTAGGATTTGACACATCACCATATGTCTTTTTTTCCCAGAATTCATATTATTCATCTGTTGTTTAGTTGCTATGTGGCTTTAGAGTTAGATGTACACACGGGTTAACAGACCTACTAAAGTTCCCTTGTTTTTAAAAAAAATAGCTTTATTGGGATATAACTCACTTATTATAGTTCTCCTATTCAAAGTGTAAAATTCAATGGATTTTAGTATTTTCATAGTTATATGTAACCATTACCTCCAATCAATTTTAGAACATATTCATCATCTCAAAAAGAAACCCTAAACCTTTTAGCTATTACCCTCACTCCATCCCCTACTCATTTACCTCTACCCCCAGCCCTGAGCAACCACCAATCTGCTTTCATTCTCTATATTTCCTTTTTCTGGACTTTCATATTAATGGAATCATACAATATGTGGACTTTTGTGATGGGCATCTTTCACTTAGGGTAACATTTTCAAAGTTTGACCAAACAGGCAAGTATATCAGTACTTCATTTCTTTCTATCACTAAAAAATATTTCATTGAATGTGTATATCACATTTCTTCAGAGCATGGATATTTATATTGTTTCCACCTTTTGATTTTTATTAATAATCATGCTGTTAACATGCATATATGTAAGGTTTAGTATAGATATGATTCCATTTCTCTGGATGTGTATCTAGGAGAGAAATTGCTGGGTCATATGGTAATTATGTGTTTGTTGGAGGAAACACTAGACTGTTATCCAAAGCTGTGGCATCCTTTTACATTCCTACCAAGAGGACTCCGATTTCTCTGTATTCTTGCAAGAACTAGTTAATATGGAACTTTTTGGTTCTAGCTGTCCTGATAGCTATGAAATAGTTTCTCATTGTGATTTTGATTTGCTTGCCTTGCTTATCTTTCATGTGCTGTTTGGCCATTTTTATATATTCCCTCGAGAAATCTCTATTGAGATCATTTATCCATTTCTTTTTAGATTTTTTGTCTTTTTATTATTGGACTGTAGGGGCTCTATATAGTCTAGATACAATCCCTTATAAAATATTTGTTTTGCACCATGTTCCCTCTGTTTGATGTCTTTTCACTGTCTTGAAGGTGTCCTTTGAAAGCATAGACATTTTTAATTTTGATCAAGTTCAATTTGTCTTTTTTTCTTTGTTCTTCATGTTGCTGTATCTGAGAATCCTTTGCCAAATCAAGGTATTGACTATTTACCTCTGTATTTTGTCCTAAAAATTTTATCATATTAACTCTTACATTTAGGATTTTGATTCATTTTGAGTTAATTTTTATATGGTATGAGGTAAGGATCCAACTCCGTTCTTTTCCACGTAGGTATACTGTTGTCTCAATACTGTTCTGTTTATTTATATATTTGTCCTTGTGCCAGTGTTACACTGTCATGATTACAATGGCTCTGTCATAAGCTTCAAACTTAGCAATTGTAAATGTGAAATAGATCACCAGTCCGGGTTCGATGCATGACAGGGTACTCAGGGCTGGTGCACTGGGATGACCTTGAAGGATGGGATGCGGAGGGAGGTGAGACGGGGAGTTCAGGATGGGGAGCACATGTACACCCATGGCTGATTCAGGTCAATGTATGGCAAAAACTACTACAATATTTAAAGTAATTAGCCTCCAATTAAAATAAATAAATTAAAAAAAAATAAAGAGAGTAAAATAAAATTAGAAATTGTGAGATCATATATTTCATTCTTTTTTTGGATTGTTTTGGCTAATCCACATCTCTTACAATTCCATGTGAAATTTAGAATCAGCTTATCAATTTCCACAAAAATGTCAGCTTGGATTTTGACAGGGATTGCACTGAATCTGTAAATCAGTTTAGGAAATATAATCATCTTAGTATTAAGTCTTCTGATTTATTATCTATGCTTTAAAGTTTTTGTCAACTATATTCTGTAGCAAATTTTTTTTCAATTTGCTCTTACTAATATGCCTGCTATACCATCCTATAAGCATTCAGAAATATTTCATTCCAATGATATACTTTCTCTCTTCACTGCTGTCATATAAGGAAATTGATTTATATACTTCACTAATTTGAGATGTAAAGAAAACTTCTGGGCAGAGTTTTAGTTATAAAAATCCACTACCACCCCTTTTACTCAGAACAATCTCATATGCTAATAATATTTTTGTGTTGGATTATTAGCTCTTCATAAGCAGAAGCAACCAAAGGTAATGGATTGATTGACTTGCTACCTCACATTGTTTCTGCATTTCAGTGCTTTCTTGTACATTGTGCAAGGGTTACACATATGTAGTTTAACATAGAAATTGGGTGGGGGTTGTATTTAAAAACTTGTTCAGTTTATATTTCATAAAATTTACTATTATGAAAATATTCTACAGTTTTTGCATATTCCCAAACTCCACAATGCTCTCTTATTCCTATGTAAATCTCCCCTGTTCACTTTTGTATTGTGCTGGATTTAATAATTCGGTGTCATATGCCAATAGCTACAGAAATAAAACTCGAAATTATAACTTTCAGGTTTCCATTGTTCATCCATGAATTTAATATGCAGTTGGGGGTCTCACTTGAATTGTAGCTCTGAAAGCTTTGTAGCATGCCCACTTTTTCCATCAGCCTGACACATAAGTGTGAAATTACATGTACTTCTTTTGAGCCTTCCATAGATGGTCTGAAACATACCAGAGAGACCAAAAAGAAAAAATCATGATAGTTTTGCACATTGTCCAAGATTGTATTGCAGCTAATGGCACTGGCAAAGTTGGTGGTCTGGTAATTAAGTAAGAATCAATCCACAGCTTGTGTGTTTGCATACAGTAGTTCTCAATGAGAAATCCTAAGTGGTCACTTGAACTTTGGTGGCAGGGAGCCAGATCCTTCTCTAAAGTATGCACAGGCAATTCTTGCTGCCTTCAGCAAGCATAGATCTTATACTGAGTGGAATATTCTACCCTTTTCTTCTCTAAAGAAATACTGCAAACAATAATTTTTCAACACCCTAGAAAGCATTTGTAGAATAGAAAAGATAGATGTAAATAATGATGAAGGCCAATTCTCGTGTCACATAAAATGAATGTGAAAAAGGAACCAGATGAAATGACTGATTTATCTCTCTTTTATGCAAGCTTATGTTTAAATAATTACATCTCAGTTGCTTAAAATGTTTTCTTCGACTGACTTGAAAAGTAGCTCCAAATTCATTTAATTTTAGCCTTAAACAACTGTGTTGTTGCTGATAAAACATCAACTTAAACTGTGGGTTTCCTACTTCTTCTGAGTAAATACAACTTACAAGACCTACTTATGTGCAGGGAGGGGATAAACTCAAGTTTTGATCTAATCTTTGCTCTTTTTAAATGTCTGTGACAAAGATCATTTTAACTTCTTGGGTTACTTGTTTCAGCTCTTCCTGTTACTCCTAAGTAACTACTTCAATGTGATAAACAATTTAAGCATAACCCTTTGATACACTGGTCCTACACTTTTCATGGTATGTATTGATCTTTCTTTCAAAAGTAGATCAGATTTCAAGTCCAAATTATAAATCAAAACAGAGAAATTTAATTTTATTATTGATAAAGGAGAAAGAAAAAGTAAATGAAGATTTAAATATATTCAGTAGAAATAAAATATACTTCAAATGTTAGAATTTATATTATAGTAAATTTATGTATTATTGGGTGAAATAAATATATAAAATAATGACTGATTCCATGAGAATATTAAGCATTAATTTGCAGCATTAAAACCACTCAATTTTCTGATCCATGAAATGGGGATAAAGATAACCCATTAATTATTAGATCATGGTGAATATTAGGCAAGATAATGCACAAATTTTTATTTGGAATATTATGTCATGTACTGTGGTCTTATTAGAGAGAATAACCATCATTTTAGAATATGTGTAATAATAAATCCTTATAGCACTAAACAGACTGATAAATTTTACCACAACCCTTCAACACAAAGGCAATTTTGAAATTCGATTCTGAAAGTATTTTTAAAAGAAGCAAATTTAGCCATATGTAAAATAGATAGTCAGTGGGAATTTGCTGTATGACTCAGGGGCTCTGTAATAATCTAGAAAGATGGGATGGTGAGGAAGATGGGAGGGAGGTTCTGGAGGGTGTATCTTTGGCTGATTCTTATTGATGCTTGACAGAAAACCACAAAATTCTGTAAAGCAATTATCCTTCACTTAAAAAAGTTGAGTGGCTATATATATATATATATATATGTATATAAGTGACGTCGTTCAGTCATGTCCGATTCTTTGTGACCCCATGGACTGTAGCCTACCATGCTCCTCTGTCCATGGGATTTTCCAGGCAAGAGTACTAGAGAGGGTTGCCATTTCCTTCTCCATGTATATATATATATATGTGTGTGTGTGTGTTTGTGTATGTGTGTGTGTGTATATATATATATATGTATATGAAGTGCAAAAAAGCACATTTAATTTCAATTTATTTGCAAAAGAAGGAAATACTGCATTAAAACATACATTTTATGCAATCAGAAATAGTACAAGGAAAATATTCAAAAAGATATGCAGAGGCCAACAAATAGTAATGATATCTTGTAGTAAAATATAGGCATCTAAGTTATTTTATCATGCCATACATTTGGTGCATAAATCCCTTAGAGAAAGAAATGGCAACCCACTCCAGTATTCTTGCTTGGGAAGTCTCACGAACAGAAGAGCCTGGTGGGCTACAGTCCATGGGATCACAAAGAATTGGACACGGCTCAGCAACTAAACAATAGCAATATCTTCTTTGGTACTTCCCTGCTTCTTACTTCACTTTCAGTTTTACAAAATTATCTATATAATCACCATTCTCTGAACTCTACTATACATCAGACACCATTGAGGAACTCATCGATTTTCCCAAGAAACACTCAGACACAAAAGTATACTGTGACAAGTGCAAAACACACACATATATACTTATATATGGGTCCAAACTAGTCAAAGTCTTTCCAACTTCCTTCACTCCCCACCCACCCCATCCCCTGCAATACATGCAAGATGGCTGGGAAATATAAACAAAGCAATTTAATGTTTGATAAATATGACTGTGTCTACCACAGAATGCTTCAGAAGGTAGATGAAATCTGGGCCTTAAAGACTGACTGAGTCAAATTTTGACAAATGAGATTGTGAATAAAGGACATTGTAAGTAGGGGAAAGAATGAAAGCCCAAAGGCAAGAAAACCTCATGGTATTGGATATAGAAATGTTCATCATTTCTGCTGTGGTGAAGACTAATAGTCATTCTCCAGTATCTGTTCTTTTCTTGTTCTATAG
Source organism: Cephalophus harveyi (assembly GCA_006410635.1). Lineage (NCBI taxonomy): Eukaryota > Metazoa > Chordata > Mammalia > Artiodactyla > Bovidae > Cephalophus > Cephalophus harveyi. Next base: position 307,962 of record SJYT01079543.1, on the reverse strand, counting down.
TTGTAGAAACTTTAGCTGAGTCTAGATTAATTTGGCTAAAGAATTTATTGTGTAGCCTTTTTTGCATCTAGGGATTACCATGGGAGTAAATTCTTATCTATGAACTGTGAGAGGAATGATATATGCAATGTGTGGGATGTGCTACTAGAGGAAAGGAATATGTCTTTCTTCTCTTTCCATCACACTTGCTTATAGATTCCTGGGGAAGTCATTTCAGTCACATGTATGAAAACAAACCCTAGCAATGGCAGGAGAAGGCGATGGCACCCCACTCCAGTACTCTTGCCTGGAAAATCCCATGGATAGAGGAGCCTGGTAGGCTGCAGTCCATGGGGTCGCTAGGAGTCAGACACAACTGAGCGGCTTCACTTTCACTTTTCCCTTTCACGCATTGGAGAAGGAAATGGCAACCCACTCCAGTGTTCTTGCCTGGAGAATCCCAGGGACGGGGAAGCCTGGTGGGCTGCCGTCTATGGGGTCGCACAGAGTTGGACACGACTGAAGCAACTTAGCAGCAGCAGCAGCAGCAGCAATGGCAGAGCAAGAAGACAGAAAGAAGAAGAATCCTTGATACCATGAAACTGTCATACCTTTCCTGGCTATCTACCTGGAAGGAGAGAAATAAAATTTTCTTCTGTTTAGGCCATATTCTCTTTTTTTGAGGAGTGGGGTGGGTTGATCAGTAGGCAGTTGTGCTGCTGTGAGGTTGATGCAGAGGCCATAGATTTCTTTTTCAAATGTTTCTTTGAAGTGATTACACTGGGGATTGGATGTGGACAGGGCTGACTTTGATTCTCCTTTAAAGCACTTCTGTATTTGTGAAAATGTTCTTCTTAAGCCAATTTCTTTTGGAATCACTTTCTATAGCAAATAAGCCTGTATCCTAATATAGACTCTTCTAGGTAATATCAATTCTCTCTCTTTTTGTGATATCTTTATAGCTATGAAGAGCTTTGCAATGAACATACAATTATAAGTTTAAAGCTGCAAATGCAAAAAATAACCCTGCTTTGAGGTTGATTACTCTCCCAGTGTCAAGTTGTGAATATACAGGTTGCTGCTTCTGCTGCTGCTGCTGCTAAGTCGCGTCAGTCATGTCCAACTCTGTGCAACCCCATAGACAGAAGCCCAACAGGCTCCTCTGTCCCTGGGATTCTCCAGGCAAGAACACTGGAGTGGCTTGCCATTTCCTTCTCCAATGCATGACAGTGAAAAGTGCAAGTGAAGTTGCTCAGTTGTGTCCGACTCTTAGCGACCCCATGGACTGCAGCCCACCAGGCTCCTCCATCCATGGGATTCTCCAGGCAAGAGTACTGGAGTGGGGTGTCATTGCCTTCTCCGGAATATATAGGTTAAGCAGTACATTTCATTTCAAAGGAACTGCGAAGAATTTTAAATTCCTATGCTGTAGAGTTGGATGCATATTGCACAATGAAATAGGTTTAAAGGGATAACCTTCATACTTCAGTAGAACGGTGAGTGGTCCTGTTTGAAAGCATATCTGCGTATCAATGTAAGACGACTCTATTACATGATAGAAAACAGAAAAAACATATTGTTGGGTAACAAAAAGGAAAGGGTGAGCAGTAACTGAAGAAAATTAAAAAGGAAATAAAACTACCTTCTCAGGAACTTGTAGTGAATTTTTCAGGCTACAAGGCACAAATTTCATTCACTTCAGGGGTGGACAAAATCAACTTTCCAGATAGTGAAAGAACAAGACGTATAGAAATGTCAGGGAAACCAAGTTGGAAATGAGTAGCTAAAAACACAGAGATGTCCCATGTTTTAATATTTCTTCTCTTTCAAATGAATGGGTATCTCTTCACATTAATAAAGTATTAATTGGATATTTAATATTTGTGGCTCATCTGGTAAAGGATCCACCTGCAATGCGGGAGACTTGGGTTCAAACCCTGGGTTGGGAAGATCCCCTAGAGAAGGGAAAGGCTACCCAGTCCAGTATTCTGGCCTGGAGAATTCCATGGACTGTATAGTCCATGGAGTCACAAAGAGTCGAACATGACTGAGTGACTTTCACTTCACTGCACTTCACTGCACTTCACTTAATATTCCATGAGATTAATTATCCAGAGAATTTTGTGAGACTATGTGTTGACACAAGAACTATGAATTCTATAGCAATAGTAAATAAAATGGTCATATTATAGCTATAAAGGTTTTATAAAGATTAAGTGAGCCATTCCACATAAATTGCTTAACATGATGGTTAGTATATAGTAAGTACTCAGTGAATTTTAAAAGACAATTCAGATTATGAACCAGGTTCAGAGTTTGGAGCATCAAAGAAAAGCGATACAGAATTGGATTTTTTTCAGCAAGTTAGGCACAAATTTGGTTTGTAGTACTCTTATCACATATCTGTAAATCAATTTCTCATCTCAATGGATTGTTTTTTAAATCATTTTTCCACTGGGAAATGATACTAAATATTAGTGTATTTTTTTTTTTTTACTTATGGCTGTTTTAAGCCCTCATTTTTAATTAGCTGCAGATAGAAAACTTTCATGGTTTCCAAAGTAAATCATTAAATAATACATCAAATCTGAATTGCAGCTTTTTCATGCTGCTTCATACTCTTATAAAGTAAAAAAAACAAAAAACAAAACCTGAAATGCTCTCAGTATAAAGGAGCATTTTGTGCAATGTGTCATGCTAAGAGAGGTAGGTTTTATGTATATTACATTAAACACAATATTAGGTCAATTTTTTTTAAAGAATGGCAATGTTATAAATATGTCATCTCTACCTTTAGTGTTCTAGTCTATAAAACAGGAATAATAAATAATCCTATGATTTCAATCCATTCCTATCACCTAGTTGTCACCACTACCTACCAACTTGTTAGATGGTTAATTTGGAAATAAAATACACTAAGGGACATTTGCCAGTACATAGGTGAGCAATATACTAAAAGCACATTAACTTTGAATAAAGAAAAAATGGCCTTCCCAGATGGCTCAGTGGTAAAGCATCTGCCTGCCAATGCAGGAAATGCAGAAGATGTGGGTTCAGTCCCTGGGTCAGGAAGATCCTCTGGAGATGGAAATGGCAACGCACTCCAGGATGCTTGCCTGGGAAATCCCACGGACAGTGGAGCCTGGTGGGCTACAGACCAAGAGATTAAGAAGAGGTGGCAAGAAAACACAGAAGAAGAAAGGTCTTAGTGACTTGGATAACCACAATAGTGTGGTCACTCACCTAGAGCTGGACATCATAGAGTGTGAGGTCAAGTGGGCCTTAAGAAATATTACTATGAACAGAGCTCATGGAAGTGACAGAATTCCAGCTGGGCTATTTCAAATTCTAAAAGATGATGCTGTTAAAGTGTTACACTCAATATGTCAATAAATTTGGGAAACTCAGCAGTGGCCACAGGACTGGAAAAGGTCACTTTTCATTCCAATCTCAAAGAAGGGCAATGCCAAAGAATGTTCAAACTACTATGCACTTGTGCTAATTTCGCATACTAACAAGGTTATGTTCAAAATCCTTCAAGTTAGGCTTCAGCAGTACGTGAACTGAGAAATTCTAGATGTACAAGCTGGTTTTAGCAAAGGTCAAGAAACCAGAGATCAAGTTGCCAACATTTGTTGAGTCCTGAAGAAAGCAAAGGAATTCCTGAAAAGCATCTACTTTTGCTTCATTGACTGCGCTAAAGCCTTTGACTGTGTGGATCGCAACAAACTGTGGAAAATTCTTCAAGAGATGGGAATGACTAACCACCTTACCTGTCTTCTGAGAAACTTACGTGTGAGTCAAGAAGCAGCAATTGGAACTAGACATGGAACAATGGACTTGTTCAGGATTGGGAAAGGAGTGTGACTAGGCTCTCTATTATCACCCTCCTTATTTAACTTCTATGCAGAGGACATCATGCAAAATTCTGGGATAGATGAATCACAAGCTGGAATCAAGATTGCCAGGAGAAATACCAACAAATTCAGACAGGCAGATGATACCACTCTAATGGCAGAAAGTGACTGCAGCCATGAAATTCAAAATGCTTGCTTCTTGGAAGGAAAGCTATGATGAACTTAGTGTATTAAAAAGCAGAGACATCATTTTGCGGACAAAGGTCCATATGGTCAAAGCTATGGTTTTTCCAGTAGTCGTGTACTGATATGAGAGTTGAATCATAAAAAAGCTGAGTACCAAAAAATTGATTCTTTCAAATTTGTGGTGCTGGACAAGACTCTTGAAAGTCCCTTGGACTGCAAGGAGATCAAACCAGTCAATCCTAAAGGAAATCACCCTTAATATTCATTAGAAGGACTGATGCTGAAGCTCCAATACTTTGGCCACTTGATGTGAAGAGGTAACTCATTGGAAAAGACCCTGATGCTGGGAAAGACTGAAGGCAAAAGGAGAAGGAAGTTGCAGAGGATGAGATGGTTAAATAACATCACTGACTCAATGAACGTGAAGTTGAGCTAACTCTAGGAGATAGTGAAGGACAGGGGAACCTGGTGTGCTGCAGTCCATGGACTCACAAAGAGTCAGACACGACTTAGTGACTGAACAACGGCAAAGTAACATTCACAGATTCTAGAGATGAGGAAATAAGTATCTTTGGGGGAGACAATTATTTATCCTATCACACTCCTTAATAATATTAATTCCTGTGAGAAAGTGCCAAAGTGAAAAAAATATCAATGATAATCCTCCCTAGGCTCCAAATCTTCCATTTGCTTGACATTGTACACAGCACAAAATATGAAGAGTTTACTATAGTCTAAAGGCCCTGCATGATCTGTCTATAATCTCATCAACAATATCTAATACCACAAATCATTTATTAACAGTGTTCCAGACACATGGACCTCTGCTGTTCCTTAAATATGCAAAACAGACTTTCATCCCAGGGCTTTCTTATTTGCTCTTCCATCTACCTGGAAAGTTCTACGTTCAGATATTTACATGTTTGGCTTCCCAGCTGCATTCAGGTTTGTAATCAAATATCATCTAATTGCAGGTCTTCTGTGAGTACCACATGGAAAATACCACCCTCTGCTCAAACATCCAACCCTCATCCTAGTTTATTATTTTTCATAGCCCTTTATGACCATCTGAAATAATATGTATTTAATTGCTTATTGTCTTTTTTCCACTTCAGATACAGTATTTCATTGTTGTTGTTCACTGTTATGTTCCCAGTACTTAGAATAATGTCTGACACGGAGACATACTCAAATATTTTTCTTAAACTATAATAAAAGAGTAAATGTTGAATGAATGATTTCTGAACCACTGTCACCAAGTACCCTCTTAAAAATCTTTGTGTTCTGTTTGCTATTGTCTTATTCTTTTCTTATTAAACATGAAATGTAAAGATAATTTATCATCTCCACAATAAAACAAAAACTATTTTCTACCATTTTATTGCAAATACATATTACAGGACCAATATAACATCATAGGCTTGCCTAGATGACTGTTGACACTGTTTCTGTAGCAAAACATTTCCCAAATTAAAAATAAGTGACCTTTCAATATGTTTTAAAAATATGATCTGTTTATAAGTTTGTAAGACTATTGGAACATACCTATTTGCATAAAAATGTACAATGTGTATTTATAATCAACTAGCACATTTGAATTCATGGGAGGTTGCTTATGTGAACAAACTGTGTTGAGGTAATGATAATAATATTTAGAATTACTGTAACACTTTACTAACACATTAATTACTGCTCACACTATCACTGCATTGTCATCTCTCCTTTACAGATTTAGAACCTAAGGGATAAGGAAGTGATTTGCCTACGCCGCTGAGGAACCTGGTGTTGAGATTAGAACTTAGTGATTCATGGCTCTTAGAATGTGTGCTACCACTAAGCCACACTCTTCCCTCTCGAGAGAAGACGTGTCAGCATGGAATTGTACTGTGGCAGAGATGCGAAATGGAATTATTACATATCTATCTAGTGGGAAGGTCTGGGGAAGAATCTACCAGTGCTAACAGAGAGGCAAACCATATGACACCACCATATGTAGAAATCCCATTGACTATCCCTGCAAAGTAAAGCTGGGAGAAATGAAAAATAATCTGCATCATATAGAAAACACAGCCACCCCACACCCTTGGAAAAAGGAAATTAAACCTTCTTTGTTTGATTTGACCTCTAATAATATGATAATTATCTAATAACTCACTTTCTTACTTCATGATTGTTTTGCAGATCTAGAATGTATAAGCAAACCCTGGTCAAGTTTACTCATTAAATTGCTCATTCGATTTTGCTTACAGAGAAGTAGTAGATTTCACATTCTTTCCCATTAATAGCATGCAAAAGACTTAAGTCTATAGTCTGACTTCAACTATTAAAATTATACACAGACATGTGATTTTATTAAGCATTGATTCTTTATACTTTTCCTCTTAGAAGACACCCACACTTCTTTAAAAATAAGTTGGGCAAACACTAACTGTGAATGTGTTTTTGTTTTCTTAATGGAATATCAATGGGAGTTGTACACACAGATCACGAGCTGTACACATATTATTATCTCCAAATAATTAATATTTGTGTATTATTTCCCCTAGGCTGGTTATGCATGAATACAGAGGCACTGGTACTACTCATCACAAAATACAATGTTAGCTAGTTCCAGGGTGCCTTTGTGAATAGTCCCTGCCAGTGGTTGAAGGGCCCCCGAGGAAGCACCCTGCTGAGTCTCCTCCCGTCCTCCTCAGGGAGTATGTGCTAATTCTATCTTTTATTGGGAAAGCAGCCAAAGGCAGGAACAAGAAGGACAGCCCTGTATTCCTAGAGAGAGTAAGGTGCCAACAGTTTGGAATGGAGAAGAAAAATGTGAATTTTATAGAATAAGGATAAGAGAAACAGTGATTAGCACCTCTACCTTTCCATTACAGTCAGAGGGAAGTCTCCCTCAGATCATGGGCAGACAAGGCAACAGCATCCAGTTGCAGCCTTATGCTTGCACTATAAACGTGAAGTAAATTAGAGAAAGGACATCACTTAAAGGATGTAAACTATGGGACAGGGGATGCAATCAATGGACTCATTATCTAGCTATGTCTGTGTTCCACCTCTACAAGATCTCACTAGCTGTCTGGGCTCTCTGCTTGCCTTTGACCTTGAAGCTTGGCCAATAATTTAGTATCTGTCTTTGAGGGGGGCTACCCTGGTGGCTCAGATGGTAAAAAAAAAAAAAAATCTGCCTGCAATGCAGGAGACCCAGGTTTTATCCCTGGGTCAGAAAGATCTGCTGCAGAAGGGAATGGAGTGGGGGAATGGTTCCCCCACTCCAGTGTACTTGCCTAGAGAATTTTATGGACAGAGGACCCTGGCAGGCTACAGTCCATGGGGTCACAAAGAGTCAGTCACAACTGAGTAACTTACACACACACACACACACACACACACACACACACACAGATTCATTACTAGAACTAGCTCTACAAGACATTTGGTTCTTATGAAGTGGGAAAAGCAGATGGTGGGTAGGGGAGATGCCTACTTTTAAACAGTTTTTAAAATGAGAGTAAGAAATATGTTCAATGATAAATCACTCTTCATAAAATGATCTCTTGTTGGGAAATACAACTAATTATGTGTCATATATAAGTTCACCTGAGCTGACTGCCTTTCTGAACATGATGCCTTCTCATTATAGTGTTGAAATACATCTGCACAGTTATTTCTCAGTGCTTACATTAAAAGAAAGAGTGTGTGTTTAGTTGTGTCTGACTCTTTGTGTCCCCATGGACTGTAGCCCACCAGGTTCCTCTAGCCATGGAATTTTCCAGGCAAGAATAATGGGATAGGTTGCCAATTCCTACTCTAAGATATCTTCCCCACTCAAGGATCCAACATACATCTTTTGTGTCTCCTGCACTGGCTGGCAGATTCTTTATCACTATGCTGCCTGGAAGCCCACCTTTAAGAAAAGGAGCATATTAAACAGTTTTGAAAATACAACAATTCTTTAAACATCTGAAAAATTACTTCACTATTCTGACAACATTAAATAGAGTCTAAACGATCATTATGTATACAAATATATCAATGCCACAATAGAAGTGGCTTTTTCCTTTAAACATGTTACTTAAAGAATCCATAAAGTGAAGGAAAATTAATATTTAAAAATTCTTTTAAGATTAAAATCTCTCAGTTCCATGGTAACAATCTATTATAATGTTAAGTAGCAATCACATATATAAGTAAAGCAGTAATTATATGTATATTTAGATCAATATACAGTCCTCAATTTACTTAACAGAAAACATTGCAAAAATCAGAAATTCATGATGTTTTCCTTCATTCAATTCTGAACTTTAATTCCCCCCTCCCCAATTATAATTTACATATTCTATAATTTAATCCCAACCAAAAATCCAGGAAATAAATATTTGGGATGCAGAGAATTCATTCAAAGGAGGTAAAAATATTAGCTGTGTAATATTTCCAAGGCAATCAAAAAATGAAGCCACTGGTATTTGAAAGTGGAAATTATCCATAATTTTAGGCTTTTACATGAAAAACTATAAAAGAGAGAATGTAAACTTTAAGAACTAGCCACAGGGACTGAAATGTACTTTCTTTGCTTTGACATTTTCTGCAAGATAGAGCACCAAAATCATATTCTGCATCTGCTAATTTGAAACTTTGTCTCTTCTGAAATCTGAAAGAAACTACTATTATCTGGTCTGGCCTGTTTGGATTCATGATTAAAGAGTACTTCAGTATCATGAAGCTAGACAAAGATTGCTAGAAGAGATCCTTTTTATGGAAAAGTGGGTTTTACCAACCTTTATAATGATAGCAGCCTGGTTGGTTTATCTCAAAACAGTGGGCTCCAGGAATAAACTGTCGCAAACTATACTTCATGGTCCAAGAAGCAGACAATGTAAAAAGACTTGGGAAATCTGAGACCAGAATTCAGATTACAGCTCCTCATTATTTAAAGTAGGTAAAGTCATCTAACTTTCAGTGCCTCAGTTTCCTTATCTATAATACAGCGAGTAATAGCAGAATATAATAACTATTTTTTAGAGGATCAGGTCAGGTGATTATGGAAAGATCTTGGCAATGTGGCTTATTTAAATATTGTTAAATTCATGTTTGCTATTGATGCTCTTACATGAAATTCCAAAATCTGCTTAAGTATAATCATTTACAGTTTAGGACAACCTTTATTAGTAATATTTCCTGAAAAAAGAGATTGTCATTATAGTATAATATGATACACTATAACAAATAATTTTCGACCCGGAACAAACCTTAAAGATTTTATAGCACAACACAATTACAGTACACCTTAGGAAGTTGAGGCCCAGGGATGTGAAGCATCTTATCCAAAATTAAAGTTTTGGGGTTTTTAGAAAATGTAACAGATAAATTTCCAAAGCTAAAATTTGTAACACTGTTTTCCTCAGAATCATTAAGTGATTTGAAAGTTTGCTACTTTGTAAACTCCTACTCATCGTTTTTTTTTTTTTTTTTTTCTATCTAGTAAGCAACCTCTGAATAAACCAGCTGATATAACAAATTAATTATTTCTTGTAAAAGAAGAAATTTACTATTTCTTGTGTTAATGACATCAGATGATAGGGTCAAAAACCAGCAGAGATGCCCACTGGCAGCTGAGATATTCTTGTGTTATTAAACACATCTATAAAATTATGTTAATAACATAGAATTAGTATTCCCACACGCATTGGAAAAGCTAAATTGTTACTAGCTTCCCCAGGGCTTTGATTCTTTCTATGACACCTTCAATGATGTTGTCGCTGTTTAAATATTATAAACTAGAATCTGCCTGCAATGCAGGAGACCCCAGTTTGATTCCTGGGTCGGAGAGATCTGCTGGAGAAAGGATAGGCTACCCACTCCAGTATTCTTGGGCTTCCCTTGTGGCTCAACTGGTAAAGAATCCATCTACAATGCAGAAGACCTAGGTTCAATCCCTAGATTGGGAAGATCCCCTGGAGAAGGGAGAGGTTACCCACTCCAGTATTCTGGCCTAGAGAAGTTCATGGACTATGTAGTCCGTGGGGTTGCAAAGAGTCAAACATGACTAAGCGACTTTCACTTTCACTTTCATCACAATTTACCCACATAAAAATGAAACCCAATGCTTTGAAGACCTCGGTTGCTTTAAGATAAAGGATAATTATCTGCTTAACAATTAGCAAATGATTGAACAATGTAAATCAAGTTCACAAAGATAAAACTGTGGAAATTGAATTATATGGACCAAAATAATCAAATAATCTGGGTTACTGTGAATATTTTCTTTTATTTGTGTTCTATTATTACATTCTGTACCATATAGTACAGCTGCATTCTGTACTATTATTACATATTAAGTAGAAACAGATTATAACACATTCTAGTTTGCAGAAAGGTAAATACATGAATGATATACTTGATTAATAAAAAGATAAATAGAATGTAGATTTTGTAATAAAAGTGAAGTTTTAGTAGGAAAATTTGCACAGGCATTGAAAGAATTGTGAATGTTTTGAGTGTAGTACACTTCAAAAATGTACATTATAACATTAGTGTCCAGGCTTAAGATGAATAACATTTTCATTGGATTTCATTAATAAATTGGGATGTAACTGGATTGGAAGGCAACCTAATGAGCCTAACAGAGAAAAGTATGATTTCAAAGCTCTAACAGGCTCCAACGCTGGAAAAAAATAAGGGCTCTTGAACAGTAGAAAATACATTAAGCATTCAATTTATTACCAATAGGTGGATGGTTACATAGATGGAAGAACAAGGATTCATGCTGCTGGTGACTATCCCAGTAATTAATGCTCAATCTTTATAGATGCTATTTGATAAATCATTTATGATTAGATCAAAATATTTTACTCCTATCGAAACAGAAAACTAAAATGTAAATTTCCAGTATGGATACTTAAGGCATCATTTTATTCAAGCCAAATGTATTGAGCTAATTTTTACTTTTCAAATTTGTTGTTGTAAATTTTTAATGAAACAGGCTTTATTTAGATTTACCTAGTATCTTTCAGTGTTGGCATTACCCACCATAATATAAGGATTATCATAGAACAAAAAAAGAAAGTCTTTTCAGCTCTACTAATCCTTAATCAGTAAATTAGAATCAGTAAGAAATAGACCTTTTGAAACATACGCTCTTCCAAGATTAATTAGTTGTTGTGGCTACAGAGACAAACCACATAAAAATATGTGCCAAAGCCCTGCAAACAGATAACACAAATCTAAATCCTAATGTATTTCTTTCCTTCTTTCTTTCACTCCTTCCTCTTTCCCTTCATCTCTTTCTGCTTCTGTGCCTCCTCCTTCCCACTCTTCTCATACTTGCTTTCACATACCTCTCCTATACAAACCTGAACATGATTCTTTCAATAGAATGTTCACAGTTAACCAGAGATAACAGATATATAAATAATATGCATGCAAAGAATAATAATTTCATGGAGGAGACAGTGGTTATTAACTGAGTCTGAAGGAGGGCCAGGAGAGGCTGCAAAAGTAGCCAATATGAGTTGGACATTGTAAGATGTCACCAAGTAGACATTTCAGGCAAAAGGAACAATTTTTACAGTCTTCTCAGGGAAGAGAGTTAATTGCCTCTTTCTTATGCTACATCAGTCTATATGTGCATTTTAGGATTTATATGCCATCCTTCCACAATTGCCATCTGTATCATTTTTTTTTAGATTCCACATATAAGTGATGTTGTATGACATTTGCTTTCCTCTTTCTGACTTGCTTCACTCTGTAGGACAGTCTCCAGATCCATCCACAACTGCCATGCAACCAATGTGGTAACAGCTGGGTTAAGCCTTGTTCGTTTCAAGTTAGCAAATACTTTGGGGCTTCATTTTCTTCTAATGCTAGGGCTTATTGGCTTTCTAGACTGCTCTTCTCAGGAAATAAGCTTGAGAAGTAAACAAAAACTAGAAATTGATTATTGCCTGTAGCTAAGTGAGAATCAATCTAAGTGATGCCATAGACTAAGAAGAAACTTGGGGAGAAAGTCCAGAAAAGTCAGGGAGAGTTAACTTTCCAGGACTTAATATTCAACTAGTCATTGCTCTTCCTTCCTGAGAAAAAATAAAAGGAGGAAACTATTAAGTGCCAAAAATTTAGGATATAACTTTGCACATGCTTTATAATGTATTGAGTCCCTTTGGTGGCTCAGGAGGTAAAGAGTCTGCCTGCAATGCAGGAGACCCGGGTTTGATCCCTGGACCACGAAGCTCCCATGGAATAGGAAATGGCAATCCACTCCAGTATTCTTGCTTTGAGAATCCCAAGGACAGAGAAGCCTGGTGGGCTACAGTCCATGGGGTCACAAAGAGTCAGACACGACCGAGTGACTAACACTTTCACTTTTCACTTATGTGAATCTAAAATCAGTTCAAATCAGTCAAATCAAGCCCAACTCAGCAGAGAGATTTTTTTTTTTTTTTAATTTTATAAGACAAACTGCCTGCTTTCCTCCCAATTTCACCCTGCTCTCAATAAATGACAGGGATGGAGGATGTTGGTGGTGAGAAGATTTTAGGTAACTCTGTAAGTAATGGTACAATAAAACAACTTAGAACTGACACTCGTAACAGGGCCTGGAATATAGTAAGTGCTAAATAAATATTTATGAATGAATATGTGTATGTTTATTCCCATAAGGAACAGAAAAACAAATTTCTGATGCTATCTTACCTCTCTTCATATTGATTTTCTGTCAGTTCCATGGAAGTGAATGGAGAAAAGGCATAAGCTAGAAAGCTTTCTGACTGCTTAAAAAATAAGGTTTCTTGTATTCTATGTTAGGGTAAGATTTTCAACTAGGTACTCAGGGGATAATTAAATTATAGGAATTGGGTAATGGAAAATGTAAAAGGGTAGAATATATATATATACATACATCAATACAAATGTTGTTATAAGTAAAATGTATGTATAAATATACATACATACGGGCTCCTGGGTGGCTCAGCAGAGAATCTGCCTGCAGTGCAAGAGACACGGGTTTGATTTTTGGTCAGGAAGATCCTCTGGAGTAGGGCACGACTACCCACTCCAGTATTCTTGTCTAGAGAATCCCATGGACAGAGGAGCCTGGTGATCTACATTCCATAAGGTCACACAGAGTCAGATACAAGTGAAGCAACTGAGCACACACACACACACACACACACACACACATAAATATATAAAAAATTTCCTCCCCAAATTTCTCATTATGTATGTATATAAAATACACATATGTAATTCTAACATATATATGGTATATATATCAAGGGTTTTATATATGTACATTTATGTATGTAAATATAAATATATATTCGTACAATATTTATAGTTATATATATTAATATATTGGGGCTTTCCCTATGGTCAGAGGTAAAGAATCAGCCTGTAATACAGGAGACACAGGAGATGCGTGTTTGATCACTGGGTCAGGAAGATCCCCTGGAGGAGAAAATGGTAATCCACTCCAGTATTCTTGTCTGAAATGCCCCATGGACAGAGGAGCCTGGTGAACTACACTCTGAAGTGAAAGTGGCTCAGTTGTGTCCAACTCTTTGCCACCCCATGGACTATAGTCCATGCATACTCCAGGCCAGAATACTGGAGTGGGTAGCCTTTCCCTTCTCCAGGGGATCTTCCCAACCCAGGGATCAAACCCAGGTCTCCCACATTGCAGGCAGATTCTTTACTAGCTGAGCCACAAGGGAAGCCCAAGAATACTGGAATGGGTAGCCTATCCCTTTTCCAGCAGATCTTCACGAACCAGGAATCGAACCCAGGTCTCCTGCATTGCAGGCAGATTCTTTACCAACTTAGCTATCAGGGAAGCCCTGATCCTACAGTCTAAAGAGTCAAAAAGAATCAGACATAACTGAGCACACACACAAAATAAATATATATTTATATATAGTTATATAAAATATACACATGAATTTCTATATATTGTAAATAAAAATGTTTATTTACTTATAAAGAGAGAGATTCCAAAAGACTTGTTTTGAAGTGTGTCAAATCTACAAAAAACAGTCTTCTTTTTCTTTTATTATATGTACAAAAAGATTTTGGTGATCTTTAACTGGTTCTAAAAATGATCTCAAACTATTTACCTTCTTTTTAAACTAATAATTTCAGGAATTATTTTAAAGAATTCCTTTCATGGGCCAAAGTTTGATAGATGCTAGGTAGGTAGGTGGATAGATAGCCAGAGATTTTTATAGACCTATTGATACAAGGCATTGTAAAATAAATTCTGATATTGATTATAGCTATTGAGATGATAAATAATATTAGGCAAATTAGGCAATCTTCTTAAAAGTTGTTACCATTTGTAGAAGATGGTTGTCTTAACATATGAAAAAGCACCACGTTTTTATTTTTATATTTTTCCTCAGTGATGCTCTCACTGTATCTGGAGAAAATTTTCACAAAGGAAGCAGCCTTTATTCCTAGCAAATAGACATTTTTATTTATTAAAATCATATTACTCCATTTTTCTTTCAGCAAACAGTTTTCAAGCTTTACCATGCGTTTTTTTTTTACTGTCCTGAGCTCTATAGATAAAGTTAATTTTTTAATTTTAAAAAATAGCATTGAAAACTTCAGACTTTACTTTTTTATTCACCCGCCTCTCTGATGGAAGTCTTACAGTTAAGAAGACTGTCTAGGACTAGAGTGAAAGATCATTTTTTGAGGATACTAAAATTTGGAGGATACAAAGAGGTCTTTGAAGAGAAAACAGCATATGACAAGGATCATGGCTAACCACTGAGCCACTCTCTTTGAGTTGATTTTAAAAATAATAGCAGTAATAGTACTAACACAGTAGGTTAATCATAATAATGATAAAATAAAATGTTCTTAAGTGGTAAAAGTTTTCAAGGAGGACAAGGAAATACCACCAATAAAGATTGGAGCTAATGTAAAGGAAAGGGCTTCCCTGGTGGCTCAGACAATAAAGAATCTGACTGTAATGTGGGAGACCTGGGTTCAGTCCCTAGGTTGGGAAGAACCCCTGGAGGAGGGCATGACAACCCACTCCATATTCTTGCCTGGAGAATCCCCAGGGATAGAGGAGCCTGGCAGGCTACAGTACACAGGGTCGCAAAGAGTCAGACACAACTGAGTGACTACGTGCACGCGCACATGCACGTGTGCATGCACACACACACACACACACACACATGAGGTAAAGGAAAAGAGACTTGGTTTTCTAATACTGATTTTGCCACTTACTATCTTTGTGTTTTTTGAGCAAATGTTTTAAATTCTCTGGGTCTCAATTTCTTTATTTCTAAAATGAAAGAAATGGAATAAATGATATCTGGGGAAAAAAAAAAAAAGAAAAGGCTGGGGCTAAAATCTGTAGCCGTGAATATAACTTCTGGTTCCTTGAAGTTCCCTGCTTAGGAGGCTTTCTTGGAGGACACGTTGAATGGGTTTCTATCAAACAACAAAACTTCATGAAAAGGGCTGATCTGAATAATCCAGATTGATAACTCTAGGTAACATTTTCTCCTGTATATTCTATACTGAGAAAGAGGAGATGTAAACAATCAATTATTTAAAATTCAAACATTTTGATGTCTCTCTCTCACATACACATAAAAGAAAAACATAACAAGAAACAGAAACTAAATGAGAAATGACCCAGTGTTCTTGTTCTCTAACTACAGCCTTACTTGAAATATGTGGATTTAGGAGGCTAAGTCAGCAAGGTACAAATCCTTTCTTTTCCATTTACTATGTGATAATTTTCTCTGGTCCCCAGTTTCCTCATTTTTCTAAATGAGGCTAATGATATTTTAAGTATTGTTTGCATGAATTAAAAGCAGTGTATGTTGAGAAATACATACAGTCCCTGTACCTACTAGGAATTGTTACTATACCAGAGGTCTTATAAAACAAAAGCTATCCATCCAAATATTAACATTTTCTCAGAGAAATAGGATATGTCCTGCAGAGCGAAGAGATTATTTTTCCTATGTTCCTGCACAGACACAAATTTATCAGTTGAAATCAGTGGTGTAATAAGTTAACATTGTCTGGACATAATATGTGAAAACTCTTCATTTATATGATTTCAAAGTTCACTCATGTGTTGTTTTAAATTCGTAGTAATCTACAGCTGTATTAATCACCTGGGCTTTTGAAAAATTTTGTAGAAAAGAATTTCACAGAAGATTTGCATTTCACCCTGTAGATCCTTTTGTTAATTTCAGTTCATTTCAGAAAATGTCTAAAGTCTTTAATGAAGTACTATCTTCATTTATTAGTGCACTATAATTTGGTGAACTTCAGAAGCTTAAAGTACAAGGATGACTTAATCAATTATAATTGTTTTAGAAATGTTTTTGTCTTAATTTTTTTTAAAAAGCTCGAAGATAATAATAGCACGTTTCATCACCAAAAAACCTTATAAAGGTTAACTAATAGGAAAGGACTGTTCTTTGGTGGTTCAACAAGAAATTGAGAGTTCAGAGAACTGAGTTCTATTTCTGGTCCTTCTATTGTCTTCAATTGTTTTAGAGAAGTCATCTAACACAGGCTGTGCTTTTCATATATAGTATTTCCTACTTTAAAAGAGATCAAAGAAGTACTTGTTTATTTCTGTTGTATAGAGAATAATTACATTTTGTTGTTGTTCTGTCACTAAGTCATGTCTGACTATTTGTGACCCCATGGACTACAAACACGCCAGGCTTCCCCATACTTCACTGTCTCCTGGAAAGTGAAAGTCGCTCAGTCCCTGTCCAACTCTTTGCAACCCCATGGACTGTATATTCCATGGAATTGTCCAGGCCAGAATACTGGAGTGTGTAGCCTATCCTTTCTCCAGGGGATCTCTCCAACCCAGGGATCGAACCCAGGTCTCCTAAATTGCAGGCAGATTCTTTACCAACTGAGCTATCAGGGAAATCTGAGTATGAATCTGTTCAAACTCATGTCCATTGAGTCAGTGATGCCATGCACCCATCTCATCCTCTGTCACCCCCTTCTCCTCCTGCCGTCAATATTTCCCAGCATCTGGGTCTTGTCTAATGAGTCAGCTCTTCGCATCCAGTGGCCAAAGTATTGGAGCTTCATTTTCAGTATCAGTCCTTCTGATGAATATTCAGGGTTGATTTCCTTTAGGATTGACTGGTTTGATCTCCTTGCAGTCCAAGGGACTCTTAAGAGTCTTCTCCAACATCACTGCTCAAAAGCATCAATGCTTCAGTGTTCAGCCTTCTTTATGGTCCAACTCTCACATACATACCTGACTACTGGAAATACTATTCCCCATCTATTTGCCATGACTGGTAGCTCAGCTGGTAAAGAATCCACCTGTAATGCAGGAGACCCCAGTTTGATTCCTGGGTTGGGAAGATCCCCTGGAGAAGGGACAGGCTACCCACTCCAGTATTCTTGGGCTTCACTTGTGGTTCATCTGGTAAAGAATCTGCCTGCAATGTGGGAGACCTTGGTTCGATCCCTGGATTGGGAAGATCCCCTGAGGAAGGGAATGGCTATCCACTCCAGTATTCTTACCTGGAGAATGCCATGGACAGAGGAGACTGGTGGGGCACAGTCCATGGGGTTGGTTGCAAGGAGTCGAACACAAATGAATGATTTTCACTTGAACTTGAACTTGGATGGGATCAGATGCTATGATCTTAGTTTTGTGAATGTTGAGTTTTAAGCCAGCTTTTTCACTCCCTTCTTTCACCTTCATCAAGAAGCTGTTTAGATCCTCTTCACTTTCTGCCATTGGGTGGTATCATCTGCCTATCTGAGGTTGTTGATATTTCTCCTGGCAGTCTATGATTCATCCAGCCCAGTATTTCACATGATATACTTTGCATATAATTAAAATAAGCAGGATGACAATATATAGCCTTGATGTACTCCTTTCCCAATTTTGAACCAGTCCACTGTTTCATGTCTGGTTCTGACTGTTGCTTCTTGACCTGCATACAGGTTTCTCTGGAGGCAGGTAAGGTGGTCTGGTATTCCCATCTCTTTAAGAATTTTTCATGGCTTGTTGTGATCCACACAGTCAAAGGCTTTAGTGTAGTAAATGAAACAGAAGTAGATGGTGTTTTTTTTTTTTTTCTAGAATTCTCTTGCTTCTTCCATGATCCAACAGATGTTGGCAATTTGATCTCTGATTCTTCTGCCTTTTCTAAATAGAGTTTGTACATCTGGAGGTTCTTGATTGACACACTGTTGAAGCTTAGCTTGAAGGATTTTGAACGTTACCTTGCTAGCATGTGAAATGAATGCAACTGTGCGGTAGTTTGAACGTTCTTTGGCATTGCCCTTCTTTGGGATTGGAATGAAAACTGACCTTTTCCAGTCCCCTTATCCATATCACCCTATTTTTTTACTTGTATTCTCTCCTTTTTATTTTCCAGTTTGTATATCTTTCAGTATTTTACATATGGGAGTGAGGCAGTTAATGCTGGATATTACTCTAAAATAAAAACTCCAACTTGGAGACAAAAGCACATGGGTTCAAATTCTGATTCTCCTTTTAATTATCTGCATATTCCTGGGCATGTCACTTCGTTATTCTCAATTGTGTCCTTGTAATGGAAGTATAGTTAGTGATACTTGCTTCTCAGGATAGTTCTAAGGAGTTAGTTAAATTATATTTGATATACATTGTATCTCTTTTCCTAACTAGGGTCCTGATTGGCAATTGGTATACTTTTTATAAAAATCCAGAGTCTTTATAAGGAACCACCAGTCCTTGAAATTTCACCTATGTCTTCACCAAAAAGAAGAAGAAGAAGAAGAAGAAGAACAACACACACACACACACAGTCCTTGAAATTTCACCTATATCTTCACCAAAAAGAAGAAGAAGAAGAACAACACACACACACACACACACACACACACACACACACACCCCAGCCGCCGAGAACTGAGGCCTTCAGCTTACAGCCCATAAGGAACTGAGTCTTGCTGAGAACCACGTAAATGAACTTGGAAATGTATTCTTCCTTGAGCAAACCTTTGGATAATTCTGATCTAATTTCTTAATCACTTCTTTTTCTTTCTGTCTCACATCTTCCTTTTTAGCCACACTGACAGCCTTATGTTCTCTAATATAACAGAATTACTTCTGTCTCAGAGCATTTGAACTTGGTCTTCATTTTTCCTGCAAACTTCTTCTTTCAGATATTATGACTGCTTTCCCTCTCACTTCCCTTCAGGTTTTTGCTTTAGAGTTATGATCTGAGTGAGTCCTTTTGTGACCTTGCTGTTCCAGTTTGCCACGTGCTCCTCACTTAACCCTTCCAGTACTGTCTCTCTTCTTTACCTATTTTCTCTGCTCGCTTCTTTAATTATCCATTATTGTATATGGATAGCAAATTATCCCAAAAGATAGTGGCTTGAAACAACTAACATTTACCTTGTCACCTTTTCTGTGGGTTAGGATTCCTGACATAGCTTAGCAAGGTGCCTGTGTTTTGAAGTTTGCCATGAGAATTCAGTCAAGCTTATGGCTGTGGCTATGGCCTTATTCAAAGTTTTGCTCAAAGAAGAATACATTTCCAAGTTAACTTTTGTGTATCTCAGCAGACTCGGTTCCTCATGGACTGTAGGGCTGAAGGCTCCAGTTCTTGGCTGGCTGTTGGCCGCGGGCCTCCCTCAGTTCCCTACCATGTATACCTTCCCATAAAGAACTCACAACGTGGCAGCTGGCTTTCTTCAAAGGAGCGCAAGCAAAAGAATGAAAGATAATTCCAAGACAGAAGTCCAGTATGTATGTAACCTAATTTCTGAAGTGACACTTTTGCCATAAGCTCTTAAAAAGAAGTCACTACATCCAACCAGCATACAAGGGAAGGGTTTTGCACAAGCAGGTGAACACAAGGAAGTGGAGATCATCGCAGGCCATTTCAGAGGCTTCCTACTACACCACACAAGTAGGGAACTTTGTTTTATTCATAGTTATATTCCAAGAGTTTATAAAAGTGCCTAGAAAACAGTATGTTTTCCATATATGTATTTTTTGAATTAGGGAGTTTAATCCAGAAGCTGCAAGTAGTGTTTAATAAATGATTGCTACTATTATCAGTTCTTGAATATGCTTTCTGGTAGTCATTCCTATTCTTTTTTTGTATTTTAAATTTGAATTCCTATGAAGTCACTGTGGAGAAGGCAATGGCACCCCACTCCAGTACTCTTGCCTGGAAAATCCCATGGATGGAGGAGCCTGGTAGTCTGCAGTCCATGGGGTCGCTAAGAGTCGGACACGACTGAGTGGCTTCACTTTCGCTTTTCACTTTCATGCATTGGAGGAGGAAATGGCAACCCGCTCCAGTGTTCTTGCTTGGAGAATCCCGGGGACAGCAGAGCCTGGTGGGCTGCCGTCTATGGGGACAGAGTCGGGCACGACTGAAGTGACTTAGCAGCAGCAGCAGCATGAAGTCACTGAATTAGAAAATAAGAAAAAGCACTCTGGGGTGCTTCCTCTAAAGTTTTCATGATTTGGAAACAATACATCTCCTCTGGTTATCAGACATGCACAAAATAGAAAAACCAGAATGACTACAGAAAAAGTATGAGACCAGTAAGAAAGAAAACTGAAGATTGATAGTATCCATCAAGTTGCACTATATAGTAGTTGTTGAAAAATGAGGTTCGTGGAAAAAAGTTTTGGGAAATTATTGATTCTTTCCTGCTGTACAATTCTATGTGCTTTTTTTTTTTCCTGGAGAAGTCAAAATTGCTGCTACAAAATAAGTGTTTATTCCTAAAGGCTATTCTCCTTCATGAAAACAAGGTCATGCCCTTACAACAGACGTTCACTGGGGACTTTATGCCTTTAAATACCATTGAGCTTAGACCTGAGAAAATCTTCAGAATTTGAAATTTGCAGTAGAAGAACATCCATAGCAGAAAGAACATCTTGTTCCCATTTGAAGCTAGGTGAGATTCAACTGAAGAAAAGTGCACAGTTTGATGAGTTCAACAACATCTGTTTCTCTTGTTTTCAACTGTTCTTGTGAGTAAATGAATAAATGGCAGGTGCTGAATAGAGGAGGATGCCAATAAAGCTTATCTAGGGATGGATGTTGGAGAAGGCGATGGCACCCCACTCCAGTACTCTTGCCTGGAAAGTCCCATGGACAGAGGAGCCTGGTGGGCTGCAGTCCATGGGGTCGCTAAGAGTCGGACATGACTGAGCGACTTCACTTTCATGCATTGGAGAAGGAAATGGCAACCCACTCCAGTGTTCTTGCCTGGAGAATCCCAGGGACGGGGGAGTCTGGTGGGCTGCTGTGTATGGGGTCGCACAGAGTTGGACACGACTGAAGTGACTTAGCAGCAGCAGAGATGGATATTGCCCTGTCCTTAATGGCAACTGTGAAATGACAGAAAACCTGGCTGTTTGCAAGACTAGTGTAGGAGAAGCTGACTTCTCCTAAATCAACCTTATGATACCAAGCACCCATCCTGTGAGAGAGATCCTGTGTGAGCCAAAATAATTGACCCTGCGATTCAGGAGATCCAGGAGACATGGGTTTAATCCCTTAGTTGGGAAGATCCCCTGGAGGAGAAAATGGCAACCCACTCCAGTATTCTTGCCAGGAAAACAGACAGAGGAGCCTGGCAGGCCACAGTCCATGGGATCACATGGAGTCGGACATGACTGAACACACACACACACACACACGGGGAAAGCTGAGAAATCAGACCCCTCATATTGTTCCTGTGTGACATGTTTCTGAAGAAATAGGGAAACAGTCCCCTTTGCACTTCCACTTCAGTTGCACCATTGCTCTTTGAACCTACTACTCTAGGTTAATAATCTGGTAGCTTCTCATGAATGTTATTCTAGGAAGTGACATTCCTGTTACACTGGAACTGAGGTCACTTAAAGACCTTGTTATCAACAGAGCAGATGAAAGTGTTTTTGTTTTTCACTCTTAATTACCATTGGCCCCAAAAGTTGTTGTTGTTTAGTCACTAGGTCCTATCCTACTTTTTTGCGACTACATGGAATATAGCCCACCAGGCTCCTCTATCCATAGGATTTTCCAGGCAAGAATCTAGGAATGGGTTGCCATTTTCTTCTCCAAGGGATCTTCCCAACCCAAGGATCGAATCTGTGTCTCCTGCATTGCAGGAGAATTCTTTACTGCTGCTGCTGCTAAGTCGCTTCAGTCAAAGCCCAAAATAGCTGGATGTTCATGGTTAGACACTTACTTTTTTGAGATCAGTCATGTCCGACTCTGTGCAACCCCATAGATGGCAGCCCACTAGGCTCCCCTGTCCCTGGGATTCTCCAGGCAAGAACACTGGAGTAGGTTGCCATTTCCTTCTCCAGTGCATGAAACTGAAAAGTGAAAGTGAAGTCGCTAAGTTGTGTCTGAATCTTAGCGACCCCATGGACTGCAGCCTACTAAGCTCCTCTGTCCATGGGATTTTCCAGGCAAGAGTACTGGAGTGGGGTGCCATTGCCTTCTCCATTAACTGCTGAGGCACCCTCAAAGTATGGGCATCAAATTATATGCCCCAAATAGCTGGATGTTCATGGTTAGACACTTACTTTTTTGAATCAACTGCACAAACACCTCTACTCCAGTATTGATGTGGCCTGAGTGAAAGCTTTAACTGGAAAGGACTGGGGACTTTCACTGCCTGTAACCCAGATGGAAAGAGTTGGTAAGGCAGAAGCCCCTTTCACTTCCTCTGTGGAAATACAAGGGAGATAGTGCTTTTCTAATATGTCTTCCTTTAAAGAAACAAAAGCCTTGAGAAGATTAAGGGATTTTTCTTAAATGATCCAGCTATCAACACCTAAATTGAAATTTTAAACAAGCAATCAGGAAGTGCTAGAGAAAAAAATATTTAAATGATCATATCAAGAATAAAAATAAACTACTCTTTATCAGCCATGAGATTATAAAGATGACATTTCTTCTTTGATGTTATCTAGATGTTAAACTGATGAGTGTCGAAAGAGAATGCTCTTAGTTTCTCAGCAAACAATTGCAATATTAGATCATTTTAATTATATTAGAATTACTCCTGTGTGAGCTGTAACAGCATTTGTGCAGCAGTGACAGAATCAGGATTCATAGAAGTATAAGTGCAGAGGAGTTGAAGGCTTTAATTAGAATTGAAAAACAGGAACACTGCTGTATCATTTCATTTAGAATAGGCCCCATCTTCATTTAATTTAGAATTAGAAGATTTGCAAAAGAATGAAACAAATATGGTTAGGCTAGAGGTAGCAAAAAAGTGTAAAAACAGTCAGCAAAAATATGCTAAATAAAAGCTGTTATTTACATTAGCACTTAACAGAGTAAACAAGGAAAAAGATTGTTTTACTAATAAAGACAAAGGTAACAATGCAGTTGTAACAATTCAGGTTTTTAAAACTATATTTCAATCATTTAAGAGGCATTAATGAAAACTGCTGTTAAACCAAATATAAACAACTGTGAAAGCAAAGAGGTAGTGCATTCTAATGGGCAGAGCACTGAGCAGGAAATGCCTGCCTTGACATTATATTCAGTTGGGCTTCTGATTCTTCATGAGACTCAGGGAAAGGCACTTTATTTCTCAGTGCTGCCACCTTCTCCTCTGCAAAACAGAACCCATGAAAATCTTAACTATATTTAACTCCAAAATATACTACATGATATATTGGTTCAATTTCAGATATGCAGAAAACTTGCAAAAATGTATCTAAATATTTTGTACTGATTCATTTAGTCCTGCTACTCTTTCTTCAAAATAAGGCCAGGGAAACTCCAGTATATGAAACAAATCAAAGTTGAGTTGTTCTTGTGGAACTGAGAAATGTGCAGACTACCACCCTCTCACCCTCTAGACCTTTATTTATTCCTCTCTGGCTACTACTGCAGGGAGTCCAACAGTCCCACAGCTCTGTGGATGACCGAAAAGTACGCATCTTCATGATGCTAGCAGCTAGATACTGGGGCTGTTTCAAATAAAGAGTTGTTTTTTTCTTCTATTTTTCATTAAGTTTTTCAAGTACATGGTTTTAATGGAATGATCATTTTAAATAACATTAAACTATAAAAGGCATTGTAGAGATTCAAGCTGCAGTATCTCCCCTTTTATTCTTCTCAATCAAAAAATAGGTACAAAACAAAATTCAGTATATTTCAGTTTTTCAGGTAAGACCAAACAACAAACACCTCCAGGCAAGCATTTATAATTTTAAGGAACTCAATTCAGAGGAAGGTTGAGTGACAGCAAAAAACTTACACTAGTAATTGAAAGGCCTGAATCCCTGGGTTTAGCTCTAGTTCCTTCATTTACTGTTCATATAGTTTGAAAACTTCATATAATCTATTTCCTCTTGGGTAAAATGGGAATCATACCCAAAAGATGGCCTTAATAGAGATAGTGTTAAAATGATTACCGAAGTCAAGGTCCTTTTCAGTTATTTCGGTAAATACATAGCATTTTGATCAAATTTTTATTGATGGGAAGAAGAAAAGGAGAGAAAAAATACATTATTCTTTGTAGATTTCTAATATGGAGATTCCCCTTGCGTCTGAACTAAGACTGATTCTTGCATTCATTATTATTGACTGAAGGAAACACGTTCATCAAATGAGGCCAAAAAGAAGAATAACTGTGCCTGAGAACAATAGTGTGCTCAGAATCCCTGTACATCCAAGGGGAAGATATTTTAAGTTATAAGGTTTTAGTCTATATTCAGATTTTTAATGTTATTTTTACTAGATCCTCCATGCCATCTTCTGCCCCTCCACTGAGTCACAACCCCTCAAGTCACCCCATCCGCCTCTTGCCACCTTCACTTTCTTTATTGAAATTTCTAGCTCATGGATCAAAGCTTTAATTGGTTTCTGGATTTTCTGCAAGCCTACAGTTGACTTTTTCTTAACTTTGCCCACATAGTTACAGGATAAATTATGGCCATATAATTATACTAAAATGTGGATAATGCTTAAGTCAGTTAAAAGAATTAATGCATATCCCATTAGATAAGAAGCTATTAGATGAGTAGCAGCAAAGTGGGTGTTGGCATTTTTACACTGCTCTACTTAAATCCCGGAAAATTGAAATCATCAAAAGAGAGAGCGCTTTGACTGTCAATACTGCATTATTACTAATGTCCTGACCAACTCTTCTTTGTATAAATTTCACTTTGTTATAATTATGACTAGAGAAAAGACATTACATTAGCACTCTATCAGATCTTATTAAGGGTATTTTGAATTAAATGCCTTAAAATTGTTTCAATGTAAAAATAAGTTATTTTGATTATGTAGATGACATCTTTGTCATTTGGAAAATATGAAAACAAAAATTCCAAAACTTTAAACTTAAATATGCTTGTTTCTTTAGTAGCGATGAAAACACAACACATTATTATTTTTTAATGTACACAAAATTTTTCACCCTGTTTTCTAAAAACATGCTTCACAGTTTGATACATTAGCTATTTTACTTATAAATAACTCAGCTAAAGATAGTAGTTATCAGATTTAAGAAATACATTTAAGATCATAGTGATCTTATTCATACATTGGAATACTTTATTGTTCCTAACAATGACACGCTAGGCTTAATACTGGCTATAAATAGCACTGCATAAGACAGCAGTTAATTTCTTCAGCCTCCACCCTATGCATTAGTTCTTGATTTCAATTACTTAAAAATCCTGTTGTTACTAAGAGGGTCCTTTGGTGTCAAATACTTTAAGAAATATGCCAGAAATATGACACAGTTCACCCAAACTTGAAAAATAAGTACTGTCACTCGAGTGTACTGGTTTCCATTATTACTTTATTTAATGCCATTATTAACAAAAATGCTATGGTTAAATGTGGAGAAACTATATCAAAATTCATGTAAACAGTGGCCAAAAATAGTGTTGTTCAATTTGACTCAAAACCTTACTATGACCAAAGCTTGGAAAGATTACCCGATTTTTTTCTCTCCATTTTCTTTAAGCACAAATGCACTGACCCAAAGTTGTTTTTACATCTTTTTCTACCCTAATGATATTACATTTTCACATCATTCTTCTTTGATGTTCATATCTAGTAGATCACTATAGTAGTTTCAGTCAAACATGACCTTCTAATCTGAACATTTTCAAATGAACGCGAAAGACATTAGTTACCTACTTTACATATTACTGAGGAACAACATCTGAAAAATGACGATCCTTTTTCTAATTGCATAGTTTTACTCAACTTGCGTGAAAAATAAAAAGCGTATGATTCCACTAGTCACCTTGGAATAGAATTTTTGGAGGACAATAGCAGTCTTACACTGGCATTGTTCAGTGCAGCACCTAGCACTTCCTGGGTGCTTAATAAATATTGAACAACCCAGCAATCAAGCCCTCCAGGCAATGGTTGCAGTTAGTTGACACATACGCAGACTACACAGTAAGAATTGCCAATCAAACAGCCAGATCTGAACACACAGAAAATAGCAGAGACCATAATGGCAGCATCACCTTCAAATAAAGGACAATCTATATGTACATATTATGCTGCATATGAATTTAAAAGTATTCATAGCTTTCTTTGCATTCCATTGTACATTTAAAGCTTGCTGCATGTGAAATTAGCCAAATGCACCCTCTTCCATGAATATGCTTAAGAAAAAGTCAACAGTCTTAAATGACTTTTGAAATAAATAATTCCTTTGCCTGACCTAAACTCAAAATTGTCCTGAATACAGGTAGTCTAACCCTTTTATGCCATCAAAATTGGAATTTCCTCCAAATCTACATAAATACTTAGAGTTACTTATGAATTCCACAGGCATGAGAGTCCAGTGTGTGAAATAGGTCTCTCTCCTAGCTAACAGGTCCACTTAAGAATTAGATGCATAAACTTACTTTAGCACAATGTGGTCACTTTGAGATTTAAACCTTTATCTTTAAAAACCATTATTTGGATTTCAGACAATGAAGATACCAGCTAGTAAACTGTATTATTGTCCTTTTTGCAACATCATCTTCCTGGTGGCCTTGGAGAGTTACTGAATCTCAATGTCCCTAAGTTTAGCTTTTCCTAAGGGATCTGACCCAGTTTTTTAAAAAATAAACATTAAATTCCATGTAAAAAGCAAGATAAATGAGGATATGACTGTAGTGAGGTGATGGGAAAAGTCTTGGCATGCTTATCGTTTCCCTTCTCACCTACTCTTTCCTGTGATCCTTGTTCTTGTGTCAACCGTTTAGTGAATGCTGCTTGAGCTGCTTAAAATTATACATTTAATGTCAGCTTTGTGCTCTAAGGAATATTTAATGTGAGACATCATTCACCTTTGCATAGAAATTAGCTCTCCAGTGTGAAAACTGGCTTCAGGTGAATTCTACTTTAAAAAAAAAAAAAATGCAAGTGAGAACAGGAAGAATCAGAAAGCAAGCACCACAGTAATAAGAGAAGCACCGCCAGCAGCTGGAGGGCTCAGTATATTCAGAAAATTGTCTTATATTCCAGATGAGAGGCATCT
This sequence comes from Cephalophus harveyi, assembly GCA_006410635.1. Taxonomy (NCBI): domain Eukaryota; kingdom Metazoa; phylum Chordata; class Mammalia; order Artiodactyla; family Bovidae; genus Cephalophus; species Cephalophus harveyi. Next base: position 280,462 of record SJYT01079543.1, on the reverse strand, counting down.
ATTTACTGTACAAAAAATTACATTCAAACTAGGGAAAATAAGAGTCCTGGCATTTCTAAGTATGCACAGAATTTTTTTTCTACCTTAGATTCTCAAGTACACTGTGAACTTGATTCACCCTTTGACATTTAAGAAGGCACTAAAAACACAGTACAGGGAAGAGCTTGTTTTTTATTTGCTCTTTAATGCACCCTGATACACTATTATTCCTCCTGACCAGCGGGTAATATTGAATCACCTCACCCAAACCCAACCCTTGACAGACTTGGATCGTTTTTTCAATATTTACTGAGTGCTTATACTGTGGCAGGGATGATAACAATTGCAAAGTGTAGATGCAGAAGATATGCTCAACCCCCTGCCTCTAGGAAATGTACACTCCAGAGGAAAATTTATATATATATATATATATATATATATACACACACACACACACACAATGCAACATGGTAAAAACTAAAATAGAGGCATGAACAAAATATTATGGAAGCACAGATACATTCCAGGGAGAAAGTGTAGTTATCCATGACCTCTGTTAACCTTCTCCACTAGTTCCTTCAGAGCATCTCATTATAGGGCCACACAGGTTTCCCTCTCAAGTGGATGGTGATGCAGTTATTCTTCACTTTAAAAGGTAAAAGTACCTGGGATATCTTCAAATGATTTGCTGTTTATCACTAAATAAGAAATGGATTTTTACCAATCTTCCTAATGTCAGCAAAAGTGGTAGAGGTCACTTTACTTGGCACGAGGGATAGAAAGATGAATACACTTTGGCCTGGAATGTTAATTCCAACATTAACTGTAACGTGCAATTACAGAAAGATGCATTGGGTACAATATGAACATGGTAATACACGGAAGCATCAAACAGCACAGTGGGTACCAGGCTTCTCAAAAAGTTAAGTATCATAGAACATAAGGAAGAAGGCAGAAGACAGAGGTGAACCTGAGGATCCAGGCTACTACATAACATTGAGCTGCGTTCCATGTGCTATGCAGTAGGTTTTTTTTAATATAGCAGTGTGTACATGTCAAACCCAAAATTTAGTCACTTATCAAGGTTGCAAGAGAAATAAATAGCAGAGCTGGAGGTCTGGTTCAGATCTGTTACATTCTAGGGCCCATCCCCTTGATGACTACTCCATAAATGATTATCCTAGAGTTGAGGGGATATTTTCAGATCTTTCATCAGCTCAACTTTCTTTTTCATTCCTCTTGATGTCCATCAATGATAGGGTGGAAAGAGCAGGGTTTGGGTAAAAATCACGCTGAACCAGGAATGCATTGGGATTTACAAAGATGGCAGATGTGAAATTGTTGGGAAGAAGCATGCCACACAAGTACTTATGTGATATCAGAAGCCAGTGGTTTTATTTTTCTGCTAAAGCAGCAGAGTATTACAAAATTAAAGTCATAGTTGGGCCCAGAATGCTAATAGATAACAGCTGTATAACCCAATCAGTAAACAAAGGAGACAACAGAGAGAAAGGAAATAGAATGGAAAAATGCATCGATACTGAATGTGCAGCCTAGATAATTAGAAGAGGAAGGGGGATAGATGAAATGTTACCATAAAATATAAAAAATAATGCTTTTCAGAGGGAGGGAAATTATTTTTATTATCTGGCAGTGATATAATCAGAAATATTGAATTTAAATTGATAAAGAATACTAGTTTATGTAGTTGAAAACAATTTAGCAGTAGGGCCAACTGCAGAATACAAGAACTTTGATATATGTGGAAGGAAGAAAACATTTAAAATTTTCAAACTGTAATTTTTCAGACTAATTGGATCCATTCCACACTCACTAGAATACTTCATCATTCAGCAAGAGTTAGATGACTTCAACGGGGGCCCTTTCTGTCCTAAGTTTCAGTGATGCTCTGACATCGGAATAAGTTTCACAGAAATATGGTTCAAGAAAATGGTTTGCTACAGTCTTTGAAAAAGCAACATTGTGTCAATAATAGCTGACAACTGAAGGAAACCATGATTACTCTCAAACACAAAGACAACCTGTCCATCCCTTTTCCTCCTGCTCTGAATGAAACATGGGAAGGCAAAAAAGGTGTTGAAGTTAAAACAGGAATAATGAATCTATAAGAGCTGTCCATGCTCTTTGAGCTTCTGTACGTTTGTATTGCTTCTGTCCAGAAATTGGTCAGATTATAAATCTGAAAGGATTGAAGTGTCTATTTGAGGAATAGTTTTAAAGCTTCTGGTTTGAACACAAAACGTTATTTGAACACAAAATGTTATTTAAGCTGTGGTTTGTCAAAGAGGAGCATCTTCCCACCAATTTGCTATGGATTTATTTGAAAACGTACTGACAAATGCAGCATTCCGATCTGTGCATACATCTATTTATTTAGGAAAATATTGCAGGTAACACAGAGAGAAATTTGTATTTGGCATTAATCTTATTATTTTTCAGGTGCAATGCTTTATATATAGAGCATAGGTCAGTTGGATTATAAAGCCTTCCCCCAAATAGTTATTGAATGCTTGCGTTTAAAAGCATTTTTAGAGATGGCAGAGCATATGATGAAGTACAAGACATCATTTGTATCCTCAAGGAACTTATAAAAGTTGGGCAGAAATACTTAAATACATTTAAAGATTTCAATGAAATTAGTACAAATGACTGATATAGAAAATAAGAGTCAGCAAAGGGATAGAGACTGATTTACAGTACAATTCACAGCCTGCTTGAAATGACAGTGATTTGATGCTGTATATATACATCTCAGTTGTCTGAGCAAGCTCACTTCTCAGTTTCCAAAGCAACCATTTTGCATCCCTCTCCTCAACCCATCTGCTTTCCCTCATAACTAGACCCGTACTTCATTAACAAAACAGAAGACCTTATAAATCAGTTTGCCTCATTCTCCTGCTTAAAATTATATAATTGCTTCCACTGTTGGAGTAGAAGTCAAACATTTACCATGGTCTACAAAATTGCAGATGTCTGTCACCTGCCTTTCTCTCATCCCTTTTTATACCTCTTTCCCTTTAGCCCTCATGGCTCCAGCCTCATTGACCTGTTTTGCTTCCTTGCATAGACCCTCCTCTTTGCTGTCTTATGCCTCTGCACCTGCAGTTCTCTCTGCCCAGAACATCCTTCCCTGTGATCAGCCATTTCTCATTGTTCAGTCCTCAGCTCAAATGTCACATCTTAAGCCTTCCCTTGACATTTTATCTGAAGAAACTCCCACTGTACCCTTTCCCCTAAATAAAGCATTTTCTACCACATAAGCTTATCTTAAAAAAAAAAAAAATCAATAGCAAACTAAGGTTTTATTAGAGCAATTTTTGTATATTCACTTCATTCTAAAACATAGGAATAAATATAGCAAAAGTTATTCTCTCATCATATAATGAGTCCATTATTACAAGATTTATAGATGTCATACTCTTTAGTCTCCAATATTTCATCAGTCTTCTCAAACATTTTTATACCAATCATTTATGCACACCTGTGAAATCACTTCAGTCATGTCCAACTCTGCAACCCTGTGGACTGTAGCCTGCCAGACTCCTCTGTCCATGGGACTCTCCAGGCCAGAATACTGGAGTGAGTTGCCATGCCCTCCTCCAGGGGATCTTCCCAACCTGGGGATCGAACCTGAATTTCTTACATCTCCTGCATTTAGCAGGTGGGTTCGTTATCACTAGCAATACCTAGGAAGCTCCTACAGTAAGCTCATATAGTAAGGTTATATCTTACTATTTTTTGTATTAAAATTACATATATTTGAGGTGTACAGGACTTCCCTGTAGCTCAAATGGTAAAGAATCTTCCTGCTATACAGGAGACCAGGGCTCGATCTTGGGTCGGAAAGATCCTCTGGAGAAGGGAATGGCAAGCCACTCCCGTATTCTTGCCTGGAGAATCCCATGGACAGAGGAGCCTGGTGGGTGACAGTCTGTGGGGTTGCAAAGAGTCGGACATGCCTGACAGACTAACACACAAGGTATACAATATAGTGTTTTGATATACACAGCGAAATGATTGTTTTCCCTGGTATCACAGATGATAAAGAATCTGCCTGCAATGCAGGAGACTGGGATTCAATCCCTCAGTCAGGAAGATCCCCTGCAGTAGGAAATGACAACCCAATCCAGTATTCTTGCCTGGAGAATCCCATGGACAGAAGAGCCTGGTGAGCTACAGTCCATGGGTCTCAAAGAGTCAGACATGAATGAGTGACTTTCACTTCACTGCACTTCAATGAAATGATTACTGCAGACAAGCTAATTAACTTAGTCATCTCCTCCCATGGTTGCTATTTGTGTGTGTCCCTGTGTGATGAGAGCACTTGAGACCTACTCTCTTAGTAAGTTTCCAGTATACAATACAGTGTTATTAACTATAATCATCATGTTGGACCTTATATCTCTAGAACTTATTCTTCCTACATAATCGCAACTTTGTAACACTTGACCAACATCTCCCCATTTACCTCATCTCTCCTCCCCTTGTTTTACCACTGTACAACTCTCTACTTTTATGAATTTGACTTTTTTAGATTCTACATATAAGTGAAATCATGCAGTATTTTTCTTTCTGTGTCTGGCTTCTACCTTGCTTCTCCTTAGCACTATGACTCTCTGAAACTATCTTTAGCTGCTTACTTTTTTTGCCTGCCCTGTCCTACTGAATGGAAGCTATATTAGGAAAAGGATATAACTGATACCCTTAGAACCTCACCCTATGCCTGGCACATGGAGTTAAAAAAATACCTACTGATTGAATGAATTAATACATAGCTAAAAGAGTAGGAGAGTTTCAAGACAGATGTGAAAAAGAGGAAAGTAGAAAGTATGTCTTGTAGGTTAATCCTTATACAGGAGTTAGAGTTGTATAGACTTCCAACTCTAGTACTCAGATGTGTAGAAAATATTACAACTTTGTTGTTAGTTGTGTGCATGGTTATTCTAAAGCATGAGATAAATCCAACTTATCTGTGGTTTGATTTGATAGAGAAGCAGGACTATAGGATATTTATAATATGAGGCTGACTTTGATTTACGTAATTCCCACCCACCAGTTTTACATCCACGTATTTTGTAACATGCCATGCTGTCCAGTTGAATTGGATAGATCATCCACCAATAACAAATTTCTAAGTGTGATACAGCACAAATACATGTTCACAAGTATATTAAGGAATATAAACACTGTTGAGTAACTAAGTCTATTATCTAGCAACCAAAGTGTGACACTCTCCTCTAAGACCCTAAAAAAAAAAAATTCTAACTTACCCAAGCTATGATACCAAAAAGCTATAAGAAAATGCTTATTGTTATAGCATATACCAGGATTTAATGCTTTTTAAAATAGGAGTAAAGGTTACATTCAGTGAAATAAGTATTCCCTTTCATGTTTCTTAAGTTTTAACATTTCTTTAAAGTTTCACCCACTTAATTCAGTACAGCTCAGTTCAGTCGCTCAGCCGTGTCTGACTCTTTGCAACCCCATGAATCACAGCACGCCAGGCCTCCCTGTCCATTACCAACTCCCAGAGTTCACTCAGACTCACGTCCATCAAGTCAGTGATGCCATCCAGCCATCTCATCCTCTGTCGTCCCCTTCTCCTCCTGCCCCCATTTAAAGTGAACTCAGGGAGAGCAAAAAGAAATTGAAGAACCCAAATCAGAGCAAGTAGGCAAGACTATTAAAATAATTCTCTACACATTTTTCTTTGCACACATTAAATTTAACATGAATCTCAGCATAGCTTCAAAAAGTGAGTACCTCTTAAAAGACTTTTAGTTACTTTTAAAACCACTCTCTGGGTTCTTGTAGCCTCTTCAAAATTAAGGTGGCTTAGGGAAAAACTCCTACCATTCCTGAAAAGAAGCTTTTTAAGTAAAAATCTTTTTTTTTTCTTTTCTTAATTTTATTCTTCCAGCTATTTCCTTTAATGTACTTCCTGATATAATGCAGGATAATGTCGATCCTAAGTTCTGAACATGTAGTTATGGACTGATAATTTCATAGGTTAGAACATTCGGTCAGAACACTCATTTGATTATCATGTCCTCTATCCTGTTCTATAATTTTTCATATATCCATATGTCTATCTAAACACAAAAGACAGTGGCTGCTCTCTGCTGAGAGATGAAACAGAAATCTCCATTACAATACGTTGTCTCCAGTATGAATGCTCTGCATTTTCAGCTGTCTTTGCTGTATTAACTGATATCATCGTGTGGATTTTCAGCCTTGTCTAAACTGCTCTTGCATTGACACTAATAATGAAAAGATACATCATGAGCAGCAGTTATTAATATATAGCACTAATGATATAAAGCATTGTTTTGTCTAGTACTACTATATTACATGAAAAACTGCCCTCTCATGCTCATTTAATGTCAACACAGTCTATACATGGAGAAATATATTTTGAAAGGGAACTTGGCTAACTCTTTTTAAATCATGAGCAGCAGTTATTAATATATAGCACTAATGATATAAAGCATTGTTTTGTCTAGTACTACTATATTACATGAAAAACTGCCCTCTCATGCTCATTTAATGTCAACACAGTCTATACATGGAGAAATATATTTTGAAAGGGAACTTGGCTAACTCTTTTTAAAGTTTTATGAAAAGTGGTTTTGAAATGACTATATATCACCAACCAAGCCATTATATAAATTTGCTTTTGTGAATGAAGATCAATCTGAGAAGCAAACGTTTAATAATATGAAATGAATATGAATTATTCAAAAAAGAGCGGACAATTAATGTTTTCTTTAATGAAAACACTGATTAAAAAAGTGGAAATGTCTTACCAATTTGGAACTTTTTGCAGTTTTGTAATTTCCACTCATGTAACTATAACAAAATGCTCTGTAATATGGAAAGAACATTGAGACCACCATATTTAAAATTTACTGAATCAATACATGTATTTATCGGCTAGACTTTTTCTTACTAATTCCAAATTCAAGTGTTTTGCTGACAAGGGATAAGATTAGAAAGGAAGACTATGTAACCACATTTTATTTATTTATTTTTTAATATAAATTTATTTATTTTAATTGGAGGCTAATTACTTTACAATATTTTAGTGGTTTTGCTATACATTGACATGAATCTGCCATGTGTGTACATGTGTTCCCCATCCTGAACCCCTCCTCCGCTGCCCTCCCCATCCCATCCCTCTGGGTCATCCCAGTGCATCAGCCACGAGCACCCTGTCTCATGCATCGAACCTGGACTGGCGATCAATTTAACATATGATAATATACATGTTTCAATGCCATTCCCCCAAATCATCCCACCCTCGTCCTCTCCCACAGAGTCCAAAAGACTGTTCTATACATCTGTGTCTCTTTTGAGGTCTCACATATACAGTTACTGTTACCATCTTTCTAAATTCCATATATATGCGTTAGTATTGTCCCTAGTGGCTCAGAGGTTAAAGTATTTGCCTGGAATGCTGGAGACCTGGGTTCAATCCCTGGGTCGGGAAGATCCCCTGGAGAAGGAAATGGCAACCCACTCCAGATTTCCTTTTCTCCTTTGCTTTTTGCTTCTCTTCTTTTCACAGCTATTTGTAAGGCCTCCTCAGACAGCCATTTGCTTTTTTGCATTTCTTTTCTATGGGGATGGTCTTGATCCCTGTCTCCTGAACAATGTCATGAGCCTCCATCTATAGTTCATCAGGCACTCTATGTATCAGATCTAGTGCCTTAAATCTATTTCTCACTTCCACAGTATAATCATAAGGGATTTGATTTAGGTCATCCATCTAGTCAAGGCTATGGTTTTTCCAGTGGCCATGTATGGATGTGAGAGTTGGACAGTGAGGAAAGCTGAGCACTGAAGAATTGATGCTTTTGAACTGTGGTGTTGGAGAAGACTCTTGAGAGTCCCTTGGACTGCAAGGAGATCCAACCAGTCCATTCTAAAGGAGATCAGTCCTGGGTGTTCTTTGGAAGGAATGATGCTAAAGCTGAAACTCCAATACTTTGGCAACCTCATGAGAAGGACTTCCCTGGTGGCTAAGACAGTGAAGCATCTGTCTACAATGCGGGAGACCCAGGTTCAATCCCTGGGTCAGGAAGATCCTCTGGAGAATGAAATTGCAATCCACTCCAGTACTATTGCCTGGAAAATCCCATGGTAGGCTACAGTCCATGGGGTCCCAAAGAGTTGGACACAACTGAGTGTCTTCACTTACTGACATGAGAAGAGTTGACTCATTGGAAAAGACTCTGATGCTGGGAGGGATTGGGGGCAGGAGGAAAAGGGGATGACAGAGGATGAGATGGCTGGATGGCATCACCGACTCGATGCACATGAATTTGAGTGAACTCTGGGAGTTGGTGATGGACAGGGAGGCCTGGTGTGCTGAGATTCATGGAGTCGCAAAGAGTCAGACATGGCTGAGCGACTGAACTGAACTGANGTCTATCAGATCTAGGCCCTTAAATCTATTCCTCACTTCCACTGTATAATCATAAGGGATTTGATTTAGGTCATACCTGAATGGTCTAGTGGTTTTCCCTACTTTCTTCAATTTAAGTCTGAATTTGGCAATAAGGATTTCATGATCTGAGCCACAGTCAGCTCCTGGTCTTGTTTTTGCCAACTGTATAGAGCTTCTCCATCTTTGGCTGCAAAGAATATAATCAATCTGATTTCGGTGTTGACCATCTGGTGATGTCCCACCTCTTTAGAACTGATTCAAATGCATTATTTTTAATGGCTGAGTAATACTCCATTGTGTTTATGTACCACAGCTTTCTTATCCATTTATCTGCTGATGGACATCTAGGTTGCTTCCATGTCCTGGCTATTATAAACAGTGCTGCAATGAACATTAAGGTACATGTGTCTCTTTCAATTCTGGTGTGTGTATGCCCAGCAGTGGGATTCCTGGGTCATATGGTAGTTCTGTTTCCAGTTTTTTAAGGAATCTTCACACTCTTCTCGATAGTGGCTGAACTACTTTGCATTCCCACCAACAGTGTAAGAGGGTTCCCTTTTCTCCATACCCTCTCCAGCATTTGTGCTTGTAGACTTTTGGATCGCAGCCATTCTGACTGGCGTGAAATGGTACCTCATTGTGGTTTTGATTTGCATTTCTCTGATAATGAGTGATGTTGAGCATGTTTTCATGTGTTCGTTAGCCATCTGTATGTCTTTTTTGGAGAAATGTCTGTTTAGTTCTTTGGCCCATTTTTTGACCCAAATTGGGTCGTTTATTTTTCTGGAATTGAGCTGCAGGAGTTGCTTGTATATTTTTGAGATTAATTCTTTGTCCATTGCTTTGTTTGCTATTATTTTCTCCCATTCTGAAGGCTGTCTTTTCACCTTGCTTATAGTTTCCTTTGTTGTGCAAAATCTTTTAAGTTTAATTAGGTACCATTTGTTTATTTTCACTGTTATTTTCAATACTCTGGGAGATGGGTCATAGAGGATCCTGCTGTGATCTATATCGGAGAGTGTTTTGCCTGTGTTTTCCTCTAGGAGTTTTATATTTTCTGGTCTTACATTTAGATCTCTAATCTATTTTGAGTTTATTTTTGTGTATGGTGTTAGAAAGTGTTCTAGTTTCATTCTTTTACAAGTGGTTGACCAGTTTTCCCAGCACCACTTGTTAAAGAGATTGTCTTTTCTCCGTTGTATATTCTTGCCTCCTTTGTTGAAGATAAGGTGTCCATAGATGCATGGATTTATCTCTGGGCTTTCTGTTTTATTCCATTGATCTATATTTCTGTCTATGTGCCAGTACCATACTTTCTTGATGACTGTAGCTTTGTAGTAGAGCTTGAAGTCAGGCAGGTTGATTTCTCCAATTCCATTCTTCTTTCTCAAGATTCCTTTGGCTCTTTGAGGTTTTTTTTTTTTTTTGTATTTCCATACAAATTGTGAAATTATTTGTTCTAGTTGTGTGAAAAATACCATTGGTAGCTTGATAGGGATTGCATTGAATCTATAGATTGCTTTGAGTAGTATACTCATTTTCACTATATTGATTCTTCCAATCCATGAACATGGTATATTTCTGCATCTATTTGTGTCCTCCTTGATTTCTTTCATCAGTGTTTTATAGTTTCCTATATATAGGTCTCTTGTTTCTTTAGGTAGATATATTCCTAAGTATTTTATTCTTTTCCTTGCAGTGGTGACTGGAATTGTTTCATTAATTTCTCTCTGTTTTCTCATTGTTCATGTATAGGATTGCTAGGGATTTCTGTGTGTTAATCTTATATCCTGCAACTTTACTATATTCATTGATTAGCTCTAGTAATTTTCTGGTGGAGTCTTTAGGGTTTGCTATGAATCAAGGCAAATTGGAAGTGGTCAAACAAGAGATGACAAGGGTGAACGTCGACATTCTAGGAATCAGCGAACTAAAATGGACTGGAATGGGTGAATTTAACTCAGATGACCATTATATCTACTACTGCGGACAGGAATCCCTCAGAAGAAATGGAGTAGCCATCATGGTCAACAAAAGAGTCCGAAATGCAGTACTTGGATGCAATCTCAAAAACGACAGAATGATCTCTGTTCGTCTCCAAGGAAAACCATTCAATATCACAGTTATCCAAGTCTATGCCCCAACCAGTAATGCTGAAGAAGCTGAAGTGGAACGGTTTTATGAAGACCTACACGACCTTTTAGAACTAACACCCAAAAAAGATGTCCTTTTCATTATAGGGGACTGGAATGCTAAAGTAGGAAGTCAAGAAACACCTGGAGTAACAGGCAAATTTGGCCTTGGAATGCGGAATGAAGCAGGGCAAAGACTAATAGAGTTTTGCCAAGAAAATGCACTGGTCATAGCA
>SJYT01079543.1:230154-269447 GCA_006410635.1 Cephalophus harveyi | reverse complement strand
AAAGCTGAAACTCCAGTACTTTGGCCACCTCATGCGAAGAGTTGACTCATTGGAAAAGACTCTGATGCTGGGAGGGATTGGGGGCAGGAGGAGAAGGGGACGACCGAGGATGAGATGGCTGGATGGCATCACTGACTCAATGGATGTGAGTCTGAGTGAACTCCGAGAGATGGTGATGAACAGGGAGGCCTGGCGTGCTGCGATTCATGGGGTCGCAAAGAGTCGGACACGACTGAGCGACTGAACTGAACTGAACTGAACTGATGTAGAGGATCATGTCATCTGCAAACAGTAAGAGTTTTACTTCTTCTTTTCCAATCTGGATTCCTTTTATTTCTTTTTCTGCTCTGATTGCTATGGCAAAAACTTCCAAAACTATGTTGAATAGTAGTGGTGAGAGTGGGTACCCTTGTCTTGTTCCTGAATTTAGGGGAAATGCTTTCAATTTTGGAGAAGGCAATGGCACCCCACTCCAGTACTCTTGCCTGGAAAATTCCATGGGCGGAGGAGCCTGGTAGGCTGCAATTCATGGGATCGCTGAGTCGGACATGACTGAACAACTTCACTTTCACTTTTCACTTTCATGCATTGGAGAAGGAAATGGCAACCCACTCCAGTGTTCTTGCCTGGAGAATTCCAGGGACGGGGGAGCCTGGTGGGCTGCCATCTATGGGGTCACATAGAGTCGGACACAACTGAAATGACTTAGCAGAAGCAGCAGCAGTGTCTAATCCCAGGGATGGGGGAGCCTGGTGGGCTGCCGTCTATGGGGTCGCACAGAGTCGAACACAACTGAAGCGACTTAGCAGCAGCAGCAGCAGCTTTCAGTTTTTCACCATTGAGGATAATGTTTGCTGTGGATTTGTAATATGTAGCTTTTATTGTGTTGAGGTATGTTCCTTCTATGCCTACTTTCTGGAGGGTTTTTATCATAAATGGATGTTGAATTTTGTCAAGGGCTTTCTCTGCATCTATTGAGATAATCATATGGTTTTTATCTTTCAATTTGTTAATGTGGTATATTACATCGATTGATTTGCGGATACTGAAGAATCCTTGCATCCCTGGGGTAAAGCCCACTTGGTCTTGATGTATGATCTTTTTAATATGTTGTTGGATTCTATTTACTAGAATTTTGTTAAGGATTTTTGCATCTATATTCATCAGTGATATTGGCCTGTAGTTTTCTTTTTTTGTGGCATCTTTTTCTGGTTTTGGTACTAGGGTGATGGTGGCCTCATAGAATGGGTTTGGAAGTTTACCTTCCTCTGCAATTTTCTGGAAGAGTTTGAGTAGGATAGGTGTTCGCTCTTCTCTAAATTTTTGGTAGAATTCATCTGTGAAGCCATCTGGTCCTGGGCTTTTTTTTGCTAGAAGATCTCTGATTACAGTTTTTCAATTTCCGTGCTTGTTTTGGGACTGTTAAGATTTTCTATTTCTTCCTAGTTCCATTTTGGAAATTTGTACTTTTCCAAGAATTTGTCCATTTCTTCCAAGTTGTCCATTTTATTGGCATATAATTGCTGATAGTAGTCTCTTATGACCCTTTGTATTTCTGTGTTGTCTGTTGTGATTTCTCCATTTTCATTTCTAATTTTATTGATTTGATTCTTCTCCCTTTGTTTCTTGATGAGTCTAGCTAATGGTTTGTCAATTTTATTTATCTTCTCAAAGAACCAGCTTTTGGCTTTGTTGATTTTTGCTATGGTCTCTTTTGTTTCTTTTGCATTTATTTCTGCCCTAATTTTTAAGATTTCTTTCCTTCTACTAACCCTGGGGTTCTTCATTTCTTCCTTTTCTAGTTGCTTTAGGTATAGAGTTAGGTTATTTGTTTGACTTTTTTCTTGTTTCTTGAGGTAAGCGTGTGTTGCTATGAACCTCCCCCATAGTACTGCTTTTACAGTGTCCCATGGGTTTGGGGTTGTTGTGTTTTCATTTTCATTCATTTCTATGCATGTTTTGATTTCTTTTTTGATTTCTTCTGTGATTTGTTGGTTATTCAGCAGCATGTTGTTCAGCCTCCATATACTGGAATTTTTAATAGTTTTTCTCCTGTAATTGACATTTAATCTTACTGCATTGTGGTCAGAAAAGATGCTTGAAATGATTTCAAGTTTTTTGAATTTACCAAAGATAGATTTATGGCCCAGGATGTGATCTATCCTGGAGAAGGTTCCATGTGCACTTGAGAAAAAGGTGAAATTCATTGTTTTGGGGTGAAATGTCCTATAGATATCAGTTAGGTCTAACTGGTCTATTTATCATTTAAAGTTTGTGTTTCCTTTTAGTTTTCTTTTAGTGGATCTAACAATAGGTGTGAATGGGGTATTAAAGTCTCCCACTATTATTGTGTTGTTATTAATTTCCCTTTTCATACTTGTTAGCATGTGCCTTACATATTGCGGTGCTTCTATGTTGGGTGCATATATATTTATAATTGTTATGTCTTCTTGGATTGATCCTTTGATCATTATGTAGTGTCCTTCTTTGTTTCTTTTCACAGCCTTTATTTTAAAGTCTATTTTATCTGATATGAGTATTGCTACTCCTGCTTTCTTTTGGTCTCTATTTGCATGAAATATCTTTTTCCAGCCCTTCACTTTCAGTCTGTATGTGTCCCTTGTTTTGAGGTGGGTCTCTTGTAGACAACATATATAGGGGTCTTGTTTTTGTGTCCATTCAGCCAGTCTTTGTCTTTTGGTTGGGGTCAACCCATTTACATTTAAGGTAATTATTGATAAGTATGATCTCGTTGCCATTTACTTTGTTGTTTTGGGTTCGAGTTTATACACCCTTTCTGTGTTTCCTGTCTAGAGAAGATCCTTTAGCATTTGTTGCAGAGCTATGTAGCCACATTTTATGAATCAATAACTAATAGTAGAATGTGAAGTGTTGAAAGCTGTGTTAAGAGCCCCAGTGAAATGTGTTAAATGTTCATGGCCTTTAAGAAACTAGTCTTTAAGTGAGGTGAGCCTACCCTAGCAAGATTGCGGATGGGACTGCAAGAAGGCACTAGTTTTTGGCACCACAATTCCTTTATGCTGTCTCCTACTTCTCTGCCTGCTATGTTTCACTGTTGGCTTTCCTGCTTTCTCCACCCTTTTACAGTTACCCCTTAGCTCTTAGTCCCTACATACCCCCACCCTGTGGTTTGGCCAGTTACGTTCAATTACTTATCCTAGCAGATCTCAGTACCTCAAAGGGCATGATTTCCAGTGTCTACCTGGTGACTCTATGAACCTAATCATAGGCACCCTTCCTCATCCTTTTACTTCCTCTTCATAGGCCCTCTCCAGCCCAAGCTGGTTCAGTGGCTCCTCAACTTGGTCCCAGATGGTCCTTCGTATGATAGAGAGGAGCAGACAAATGCATGTAACTTTCAGGATGGTAGAGCACTCTGTAGGGAAAGTGAGAATGTTAGTCACTAAGTAGTATCTGACTCTTTGCGACCCCATGGACTATAGCCCACCAGGCTCCTCTGTCCATGGAATTCTTAAGGCAAGAATACTAGAGTGGGTAGCCGTTCCCTGCTCCAGGGGATCTCCCAACCTAGGGACTGAACCCAGGGTCTCCTGCATTGCAGGAAAATTCTTTATCATATGAACCATGAGGGAAGCTACTCTCCCTAGAGGGTTGCAGATAAAACAAAGGACTCTCTCAGGGGCATTGCCAGAATATGTTGCAGGTACTTGTTGAGCCTGAGGAATTTTCGGTGACTCAAACACAAACTTTGCTGATAGAAAATGTGCTGTTTCTGTCTGCAAATGCATATGAAGCCACCGGACGAAAGTCATGCAGGAAAAAAAGGGGGACAACCAATAGGACTTCTGTTTCCATAAAAATGCTAGGGAGGCCTTGCGTGCTGTGATTCATGGTGTCAAAAAGAGTCAGACACGACTGAGAGACTGAACTGAGAAGAACTGACTACATGTTTTAGATTAACTGCTGTATTTTTGAGTCAATAGCAAAGGATCAGCATCTATCTTAGGTTAAATCCAGGTAGAAAGAATATTGCTTGCAGAACTATGAATATTGCTATGCAGAACTGTGGCTTCTATAGGGTGTCTACAAAGTTTATAAATGCTACATGAAAAATAAGTGAATGAAGACATGGCAGAAATCTAAGAAGAAATCATTGCAACAGATAGGGTGTTTGAAGAAAATATTCTTCAAATAAAAAAGAAAATGCAAAAGAGAAAAATTAGATAAGAAAATAATATGATCTGTGTATATAGAAATAAAGGCAAACATAGTTTTAAAATTAAGGAGGCAAAATATAGAACTGGCTATGAAAATGAATGTGACATAATGTTCTTTTTCATCCTATGAGTAGATTAACAATAACTTTTATTTAACCTGTGTATTCTGAAACAATGAGCTCTGGGAGATAGATTCAGTAAGGCAAAGAATCTGTGAGTCACTAATAAAAATAAAGAGTAAGATAGATATTGATTGCCCTAAGAATGTGTGTCTCAGAAATACACCACAAAATTTAGGCTCTTCAAAAGAAGCAGCTATTATACTATTCATTTTACCTCAAAGACTATTGCTTACAGTAAAAATTTTAAAATTCAGAGAACACCTTGAAATAACTAAAGAAAATTGTAACTTTATCAGTCTGATAAGTTCTCTGTCAGAACTGATTCATTTGCTATTTATTGTATTTGCTTATTTGTTATTCATTGTTATTTGTACTTTTATCATCATAACTTAGCATTAATTACCACAGCATTAAAATAAAATGCCATTGTAATTCTATATTCAGGGCCTAAGTCTCAAAGTGACATCCATGCTTAGCAATTTGTCTACCAAACAGAAGTTCATTTACACTTGAAAGACTTTTCCAATAAGTTAATATATTAATTATTTTGTTATCCAATTAACATAGATATTAAAGTTTCTTCACATTTAAAAAAATTTAGTTAGTGATGTACCATTCTGTCATCAAATTAGAACCAAGATTCCATCATTAACTGAATTTTGATCTTATAAGTGGAGAGAAGATAGTGCGTGTTTAGGGCAGATAATTATCTTTTTCTCACTGAAATACATTTAGTCAATCCTATTCTCTATCTAACCAAATATAAATTATGTTCTCCAGTGATTTTTCAATATGACATAGAGATGTTCCTAAAATTAAGTACTACTATAATTCATCTCTGTGTCTGGCCACCTGCTGCTATAAGTTGCTTCAATTGTGTCCCACTCCTCAGTCATGTCTGACCCCACGACCCCATGGACTGTAGCCTGCCAGATGCCTCTGTGCCTGGGATTCTCCAGGCAAGAATACTGGGGTGGGTTATCATGCTCTCCTCCAGAAGAATCTTCCCAACCCAGGAATTGAACCTGGGTCTCCTGCATTGCAGGTGGATTCTTTACTGCTGAGTCACCAGGGAAGCTCCATGTATGGCAATATAGAATATATAGCTGTCTCTTATACACATCTAGATGTGTATAAGAGACTTCTCCAGGCAAGAACACTGGAGTGGGTTGCCATTTCCTTCAATGCATGAAAGTGAGAAGTGAAGTCGCTCAGTCATGTCCAACTCTTAGCGACCCCATGGACTGCAGCCCACCAGGATCCTCCATCCATAGGGTTTTCCAGGCAAGAGTACTGGAGTGGGGTGTCATTGCCTTCTGCAATCAGTTCAGTTCAGTCACTCAGTCATGTCCAACTCTTTGCAACCCCATGAGTCACAGCATGCCAGGCCTCCCTGTTCATCACCATCTCCCGGAGTTCACTCAGACTCACGTCCATCGAGTCAGTGATGCCATCCAGTCATCTCATCCTCTGTTGTCTCCTTCTGCTGCCCCCAGCGCTCCCAGCATCAAAGTCTTTTCCAGTGAGTCAACTCCACATGAAGTGGCCAAAGTACTGGAGTTTCAGCATTAGCATCATTCCTTCCAAAGAAATCCCAGGGTTGATCTCCTTCAGAATGGACTGGTTGGATCTCCTTGCAGTCCAAGGGACTCTCAAGGGTCTTCTCCAACACCACAGTTCAAAAGCATCAATTCTTTGGCACTCAGCCTTCTTCACAGTCCAACTCTCACATCCATACATGACTACTGGAAAAAACCATAGCCTTGACTAGACGGACCTTAGTTGGCAAAGTAATGTCTCTGCTTTTGAATATACTGTCTAGGTTGGTCATAACTTTTCTTCCAAGGAGTAAGCATCTCATAATTTCGTGGCTGCAATCACCATCTGCAGTGATTTTGCTGCTGCTGCTGCTAAGTCGCTTCAGTTGTGACCGACTCTGTGCAACCCCATAGACAGCAGCCCACCAGGCTCTGCCATCCCTGGGATTCTCCAGGCAAGAACACTGGAGTGGGTTGCCATTTCCTTCTCCAATGCATGAAAGTGAAAAGTGAAAGTGAAGTCGATTTTGGAGCCCCAAAAATAAAGTCTGACACTGTTTCCACTGTTTCTCCATCTATTTCCCATGAAGTGATGGGACTGGATGCCATGATCTTCATTTTCTGAATGTTGAGCTTTAAGCCAACTTTTTCACTCTCCTCTTTCACTTTCATCAAGAGACTTTTTAGTTCCTCTTCACTTTCTGCCATAATGGCCACCTATTAAAATATAAAATATAACACATCCACTATTCCTCCTAACACATTCGTTATTTGGCCCGTATTCTTTTGCAAACATGACTTTTCAGCAGATTGTTTATCTTTTGTCTGAGTCTGATCTTACTGTGGGCTTCCCAGGTGGTGCAGTGGTAAAGAATCCATCTACATATTCAGGAGATGCAAGGAGATGTGGGTCGATCCCTGGGTCCAGAAGATCCCCTGGAGTAGGAAGTGGCAACCCAGACCAGTATTCATGCCTGGAAAAATTCCATGGACAGAGGAGCCTGGTGGTCTACACAGTCCATGGGGTTTCAAAGAGTCAGACATGACTAAGCAACTGAGGAAAAAAAAAAAGAAAAAATCTTAATTTAGTAATATAACAACTACCAGATATTGGAGTATCACAGTAGGACTTGCTTATTGAAGTTTTCATTTGTGAGTGATCCTTTGGATGCTCCATTCCTGTAGGCTGTGGAAATCCAAGAGCACTGTGTCACAGATGCGCATATGTTGGGTCAAGAGTCCAGATCCAAAGGAATATGAATAGCAAACTCAGCAACTTCAACCTGATATCAACCCACTGTCTAAAAGCATTCTATTATGTAAACTTTAACCACCTCTCACTTTTATGTTAGTAGTTAAACTGTGAAGCATGAAAGAATTCTAATACATAAGTCTGTGGATAAGATACAGGAGCTGCATGTTTACCAATAAGTCGTGTAATGCCAATACAAATGATTAATGCTCAGCACATCGAGATATATCCTGATACTCTAGAAGATAAAGGATTTTTACCAGAATAAATCCATTTTATGAGGCTGTACAAATGAATCATAATTTTTTCAGCATCTTGTGAGACTAAACTAAGCTTCGATCACAATGCTCAAGGGTCAGAATAGGCTATTAGGAAATGCCATAGAAAGGTATGGGGTCCAGAGCCTCTGCCCCTGAAGAGAAGAGCAGAATTCAGAATTTACATAAAGACCTCTCCCTTCTCCATCTACCAAGTTACCTGGGCCTTTCTGAAACCCAGGGATGGACAAGACTCTCAAGAAGTGACTCTCATTTGTGACTCTAAACTTTTCCAAGTAATTTTGAGGAACCAAAATATGCTTAAAGTTTTATAGTATCAATAATATTAATTGACAAATATTATAGCACTCTATAGAATGTAGTGTGAAGACTTACACTGTGTGTGAATGCACGTGTCAGTCCTGTCACCTCAGTTTTAAGATGTGTTACCTGCTATGATTACAGGTACAAGGACTTAAAAACGATGACATCACCACTTCACACGATGAAATGGTCCAATTATACCTTGCTACCTGTATCAAAAATTGATAATTGCAGAGACATAAACGTATAGGTTTACAGCTCTCTGTTGCTAATTGATTTATGTGTGAATATGCTAATACAATCCTGATTTTGTTTTAGAATTTCTAATGAGACTGAGCTTGAATACTTATTGTTTATGACCTAAAATATTTTAAAGTTTGAAAATATACAGCTACTATTCTACTTTCCCTAAAATATCAATAATATCTAGCCATAGGCTACATAAGTATCCTTGAAGAATTTAAAATAAATTTTCTTATAGTATAGGTAAGGTATATGAATAGATATATGAGAAGTAAGAACAGGCAGTTTAGTACATAATTATTGGGCTTTCCTAGTGGCTCAGATGGTAAAGTGTCTGCCTACAATGTGGAAGACCAGGGTTCGATCCCTCGGTTGGGAAGATCCCCTGGAGAAGGAAATGGCAACCCACTCCAGTATTCTTGCCTGGAAAATTCCATGGACTGAGGAGCCTGGTAGGCTACAGTTCATGGGGTTGCAAAGAGTTGGACATGACTGAGCAACTTCACTTCACTTCATTCATTTAATATCTGGAAGAAGAGAAGTTACTATTGATTTCTCCTTTTAAGAACTGAATAGATGTGGGCAGCAAGTAAAGAATCAACTAGCACATTCCAAAGCATTTCCCCCAATAAACTACACACTATAATGCATATGAGTGTGACTGTATATATATATATCCATATATGTATAGCTATGTGTGTACATGCTCAGTTGATTCAGTCATGTCTGACCCCACGACCCCATGGACTGTAGCCTGCCAGATGCCTCTGTGCCTGGGATTCTCCAGGCAAGAATACTGGGGTGGGTTATCATGCTCTCCTCCAGAAGAATCTTCCCAACCCAGGAATTGAACCTGGGTCTCCTGCATTGCAGGTGGATTCTTTACTGCTGAGTCACCAGGGAAGCTCCATGTATGGCAATATAGAATATATAGTATTATTTACATTATTTATAGTCATATTGATCATTTTATAGACTATATAACCTTATATGAACCACTAACAGTTTCTTTCTTAAAATCTTGAGTCAAATTAGCTCCAAACATCAACCAAGATATAAAGAAAATAGTTATGTGCAGAAAGAATTTTCACTCAAATTATTTTGAAATAAGTATTACTAGATATTTTAGAAACAGTATTAAGAAAGAAGTAATATAATGATTTGTTTTTCTCTCCCTTTTATGAAGGGATTTGACTTCCTGAAGCCCACTAAGCAGGAGAAAGAAATAAAGGAATCAATTACTGCCTAAATATTCTTTTTAAAATCTTTAAAAAAGCTAATTTTTCCTTTGTGGAATATTCTTTGAATTCAAAAGAGCTGAACAATGAAACTGGCAACATAAAGTATAACAATGTTAGTAGATGAAATGTTTTTTAAAATAATTTCTTATTTGGTATTTGTTTTCATTTACACGTTTGCAAACTTGAATGGCAAAGTAAAAAATATTTGATCCCATAAAGATTCACTTTACTTCTTTAAATTGAGGTTTACTCTGTAGTGTGGTATATAGTATATAAATGTGTAAGTTAGGCTTATATGATTTGGCCAACATTCAATGGCACTTTTTTGGTAACATAAAAAAGTTATAATCACTGTGAAATTTGTATCCAATACTGCTCTATATTTGTCAGGCTATACATTTTTCTGTTCCCATAGATCCAATTAATTGACTACGCATGTGATAGCACTGATTATATAGTTGTTGAATGAAAACAATAGAGGGAAGTTATTGTACTTATATAAAGGAAATAATAATATAAATGAAATATTCAAGAGTTAAAATGTCAAGAATATTTAATAATATAGACCAACTGGATATGTGAAATTAGATACGTGAATCAATATAGGTACCTGAACCATGAACTTGCAGATTTTCAAGCTGGATTTTGAAAAGGCAGAGGAGCCAGAGATCGAATTGAAAGCATCCATTGGATCATAGAAAAAGCAAGAGAATTCCAGAAAAACATCTACTTCTGCTTTATTGATTATGCCAAAGCCTTAACTGTGTAGATCACAACAAGCTGTGGATAAGTATTCAAGAGGTGGGAATACCAGATCACCTTACCTCCTTCCTAAGAAATCTGTATGCAGGCAAAGAAGAAATAGAACCGGACATGAAACAACAAACTGGTTCCAAATTGGGAAAGGAGTGCATTAAGGCTATATATTGTCACTCTGCTTATTTAACTTATATGCAGAGTACATCATGAGAAATGCTGGACTGGATGAAGCACAAGCTGGAATCGAGATTGCCGGGAGAGATATCAGTTACCTCAGATACGCAGATGACACCACGCTTATGGCAGAAAGCAAAGAAGAACTAAAGAGCCTCCTGAAGAAAGTGAAAGAGGAGAGTGAAAAAGCTGGCTTAAAATTCAACATTCAGAAAACTAATGGCATCTGAGCCCTTCACTTCATGGCAAATAGATGGAAACAATGGAAACAGTGAGAGACTTCATTTTGGGGGGCTCAAAAATCACTGCAGATGGTGACTGTAGCCATAAAGTTAAAAGACGCTTGCTCCTTGAAAGAAAAGTTATGACCAACCTAGACACCATATTAAAAAGCAGAGACATTACTTTGCTGGCAAATGTCCATCGAGTCAAAGCTATGATTTTTCCAGTAATCATGTATGGATGTGAGAGTTGGACTATATAGAAAGCTGAGTGCTGAAAAACTGATGTTTTTGAACTGTGGTGTTGGAGAAGACTCTTAAGAGTCCCTTGGACTGCAAGGAGATCAAACCAGTCAATCCTAAAGGAAATCAGTCCTGAATATTCACTGGAAGGACTGATGCTGAAACTGAAGCTCCAACACTTGGACCACTTGATGCAAAGAACTGACTCATTGGAAAAGACCCTGATACTGGGGAAAGATAGAAAGCAGGAGGAGAAAGGGACAACAGAGGATGAGATGGTTGGATGGCATCACCGACATCAATGGACATAAGTTTGAGCAAGCTCTGGGAGTTGGTGATGGACAGGGAAGCCTGGCATGCTGCAGTCCATGGGGTCGCAAAGAGTCAGACATGACTGAGTGACTGAACTGATGAAACCAAATTAGAACCAAATATATATTCAACACTTGGCTAAATATAATTATCAATACAAAACTTTGCTCCTTGAACTGGGCAGTCAGACTCTCAGAGACAGTAGACATAGGAAAGTTTTGTTTGGAAAGTTATTGAAAGACAAACACAGTTTTTATAGAGAAAAATGAGAAGCTACAAGTAAGGCCCATGGGGGCATGATAACTTGAGGGGACCTACTACAGAAATAATGCTATTAAAGTCTTGGTGGTCAAATGTAGAAATTCAAATCTGACAGTCTTGTCTGGCAGAATCCAAGTTAAGATTTAGAGTAAAGCAAGAAATAAAGGCAATTAGATA
This sequence comes from Cephalophus harveyi, assembly GCA_006410635.1. NCBI lineage: Eukaryota > Metazoa > Chordata > Mammalia > Artiodactyla > Bovidae > Cephalophus > Cephalophus harveyi. The sequence continues at coordinate 258,124 of SJYT01079543.1, read as the reverse complement.
AATGGGACACAAATTTGGGAAAAGAAGAGGGGAGGTATTTTATACCATTTTGAAATAAGCAGAAAAACAATTAATCATTTTTGGCTTTTGGAATTTGATAAGCCATGGCCTGTGACCTAATTTTAAAAGAATGTTACAGTGGTAAAATTGGATGGCTTGGTATATAGGAGAAATTGGAACATCCATTTCACATTCTTCCTAATGTGTTATATTTTCCAGACCCTCTTACAGTAAGGTCTAGATATGATCTGGGTTCAAATGATCAGAGATATTCTCATGAGATTTGGAGGCAGAAGCAAGATGGAGTGATGCTTCCACTGTGGTTTAGGGGTTTTTTATTTGTTGGTTGGCTGTTTGGTTGGTTGTTTTGGCAAGCATAGTCATGATGACGTTAGACTTCTCTATGACAACATTAGCAGAGATCCCAGTGTTACCAACTTCACAGGTCTTAAGAGGCAAGGTACAGGGCATTCATTTTGGCACATTTTCTCCTATGATGAGAATATATGATCTTGAATTTAAGGGTAAGTTCTCATAAAATTTCCTTATTCTTCTCGCAAATTTGACCTACCTTGCATTAGAGGACTTAATCCCCCCCCCCCCAAATGCTTCTATCATATGGCACACTGGTTCCTAGGACTAGAAGTTTTGACTGTCATGGGGTCATCTGGGGCCTCCTTATAATCTAAAAGTAATGGGAGAAAAAATTTTCTCTGTTGGATAGGAATATTAACCTTGATTTTAAGGAGAATAGGGCTATTCCTAAAAAGTGTGTTAGGGAGGATTATGTATATGTCTGGAATGGATATAAGCATCTGAATGCAGAGTTCCAAAGAATAGCAAAAAGAGATAAGAAAGCCTTCTTCAACTATCAATGCAAAGAAATAGAGGAAAGAACAGAATGGGAAAGACTAGAGATCTCTTCAAGAAGATTAGAGATACCAAGGGAACATTTCATGCAAAGATGGGCTCGATAAAGGACAGAAATGGTATGGACCTAACAGAAGCAGAAGATATTAAGAAGAGGTGGCAAGAATACATGGAAGAACTGTACAAAAAAGATCTTCACGACCCAGATAATCATGATGATGTGATCACTAATCTAGAGCCAGATATCTTGGAATGTGAAGTCAAGTGGGCCTAGAAAGCATCACTACGAACAAAGCTATTGGAGGTGATGGAATTCCAGTTGAGCTGTTTTAAATCCTGAAAGATGATGCTGTGAAAGTGCTGCACTCAATATGCCAGCAAATTTGGAAAACTCAGCAGTGGTCACAGGACAGGAAAAGGTCAGTTTTCATTCCAATTCCAAAGAAAGGCAATGCCAAAGAATGCTCAAACTACCACACAATTGCATTCATCTCACATGCTAGTAAAGTAATGCTCAAAATTCTCCAAGCCAGGCTTCAGCAATACGTGAACCTGTCTCTTATACACATCTTCACCGTCCCTGGGTGGGCTCGAACCACCAACCTTTCGGTTAACAGCCGAACGCGCTAACCGATTGCGCCACAGAGACAGCATTACAGGGCTCTTTTGGACTCTCTCTGGAGTAGACGCTCATTCCCGGGGTGAGCACTTTGTCCCCCAGAGAAACGGTGCCATTTCCCTGCCCCTACCCGCCACAGATGCCAGCGCCCCCAGAGAAACCGCCATCCAGGCCTCGAATCTTCCGGGCCTGAACCGAAATAGATCCAAGGACAGCTGAACACCGGTTGTTCCCATGATGGCTCTTCCCGTTTCCTCGCCTACACCCAACCAATGAGTTTGCCCACCCTGGCAAAGGCCTCCGGGGCCGAGGTTGGGCTTCGGTTTCCTGCGTCCACCAGGCGGTTTCCACCACAGTGGGCTTCCCTTGGGGTTCAGATGGTAAGAATCCGTCTACAATGCAGGACACCCTGGTTCAATCCTTGATTTTGGAAGATCCCCTGGAGAAGGGAATGGCCACCCACTCCAGTATTCTTGCCTGGAGAATCTTTGGACAGTGGAGCCTGGCAGGCTACAGTCCCTAGGGACACAAAGAGTTGAACACGACTGAGCGACACTGACTTCTCTTTAAGTGAGTATAGTTCGTTTGTCTGTTTTCTTTAAGTGGTTATTTTTACTCACATTGTAAATTTAACAAATATACACTTGTTGTGAGAATAACTTATCCCTCTCCAAATCAGTAATAGACACTTGTTGGGAGAATAACTTACCCCTCTCCAAGTCAGAAATATATGAAGAAGAAGAGTTCTCCTGCCTCCATGCCCACTCCACCGCTGACACGCTTTGTATGTTACACATAACAGGTGGTGACCGCTTAGGAGTGTGATCACCGCTGTGAGAAAACTAAGGGACCCAGGAAACCCTGCCTCCTGCCCTGACAACCGTCTGCCCCCTCTGGGCTATGGGAAAAGGGTGAAGGCAAAGAAAAGGAAAATAACACTCTTATTTGCAGAAATTTTACCTCAGGGTGGGACACTCTGGTTAACCTAGGCAGACTGTGCGGTTGGTGATGGAGAGCTTCCCCGGCACAAAACCCAAAGTGGATTTCACCTCATTTTCTGAGGTGAGAGTGAGCTGAGTCGATCAAAGGAGAGGAGCAGAGAGAAAGCGAGAGGGATGAGTACCCACGGGAGTCAACCGTATCTCTGGTTAACCTAGGCAGACTGTGCGGTTGGTGATGGAGAGCTTCCCTGGCACAAAACCCAAAGTGGATTTCACCTCATTTTCTGAGGTGAGAGTGAGCTGAGTCGATCAAAGGAGAGGAGCAGAGAGAAAGTGAGAGGGATGAGCACCCACGGGAGTCAACCGTACTGGAGTCTCCTCAGGGCCTTAGAAGAACTGCCCTGAGCTTATGGGTGGGACGTATGGAGGCTAAAGAAGCGGATCCCGTTCTCTGGCGATGGAGGCCAGGTGGCTCCCAAGAGGGTTCCATGGTGTAATGGTGAGCACTCTGGACTCTGAATCCAGCGATCCGAGTTCAAATCTCGGTGGGACCTTTCTGCCTGGTTAGGAGCACACTTTTTCCTCCCCTAATAGGACCCGCCGGAGGTCTCCCGCGACCCTCAGCGACGTGGTTCACACAGACACGGCGGACAGGTGTGGGACCGACCTGGGGCGTCCTCGCTGGACCCGGGCGGCTCTGCCCATCTCTGCCCTCCAAGCCCCGGCCGGGGGCGCAGCGGCACAGACAGGGCCGCCCCCTCGTCGGGTCCCCTGGGTCTCCGGAGTGGAAGGCAGAGGCTGAGCCCTCGGAGTCCTGCCCGGCGAGGGGGCTTCGCACCGCACGCCTTGTCCCTGTGAGTAAATGGTGCCGGGGAGGGCCTGCGATGTCGCCGACCAGCCAGGATGGCAGCTTTCGGGTCCAGGGTTCCAGACCTGAATGGGAAGAAGTGTGTTTTAGCCAGGTTCTCTATTATTCTGAATTCCGGCGAGGGGGCTTCGCACCGCACGCCTTGTCCCTGTGAGTAAATGGTGCCGGGGAGGGCCTGCGATGTCGCCGACCAGCCAGGATGGCAGCTTTCGGGTCCAGGGTTCCAGACCTGAATGGGAAGAAGTGTGTTTTAGCCAGGTTCTCTATTATTCTGAATTGCTATTGACCCTATCCCAATTTATTTTGATTTTATTCAGAGTTTCTCGCTCCTAAGTCTCCGCTGGGCACGCAAAGCCGCTGTTCGGCCAAGATTTGAACCTTGACTCCTGGAAATCGCGTCCTCTGGTCCCAAGCTCAGCCCGAAAGAGGAGCGCGGGTCGCGGATTCCGGCGTCTGAGGAGACCCCAGGTCCCTGACCCACGGCCGCCCGGCCAGGCTGCTCGGGGGCCGAAGGGGAGACGAGCCGCTCGGAGTCCGCACCCCCGGCCGGGCCCCCTTCGTCCTGCCGGGACTCTGCTCCACCGAGAAGACACCCCACGACGTGAGCGGATGGAAACACTTGTGTCCTCTACTGCTCGGGAGAAAAACACGGATGAGGCCCGTGATGGACCTGAATAGCTAGTTGAGGTGCTCCCTTCGCGGTTCTAAGGAGCATCTCTCCGACGCTTGTAATTTGGAACTTTCAGCGGTTACGAAGGACACAATGACGCAGCTGTCTTTGGAGGATGGAAGAAGAAAGGGGTGCGCGCGTGCTCTGTACTCAGTCGTGTCCGACTCTTTGCAACCCCATGGACTGTAGCCCACCAGGCTCCCCTGTCCATGGGATTCTCCAGGCAGGAATACTAGAGTGGGTCGCCATTTCCTCCTCCAAAGAAAGGTGTGAGGCCGGCGAAAAGATCGCCGGAAGGTCAAGAGCAGGAGAGAACAGAGGATGAACCCGAAGGGAGAAAGGGACTGGAAGGGAGAGGAGCGAGCGGGTACCCTGGCGGGGCGGTCCCTGGGTTGGGGCGACTCACAGCGCCTGACGCTGGAGCAGCTGCCACCCTTTACTAGAGTGTCCGGGAACCCAGTTCACCCCAAATCGCAAAGCTGCTGGCCTGGCAATTGTTCTGGCAAAGTTCCGTTTGCCGTTCCGTGCGGAGTCGTGTGAGGTGGGCTGTGTGGGCCTGCAAGTGAGTGGAAGTCCTGGCGGCTGCCTTGGAGATGACTGGCAGGCAGGGAACCACACACACTCCACTTTCCCCTTTTCAGGCCAGCCTGCAGCATCTGGGGTGGGAAACTGGAAAATCGGAGCATCAATATTTATTTAGAGATAAGGAGATAAACAGCCAGTCGGCTTCCTGACCTTAAAGTGTTTGTTCTTTGAAGAAAAGCAATGTGGGATGGGATCAGGGTCTGCTTTTTCCCATAACAAATTCTGGGGCATATGTACCTGTATATAATATATATGACTGCAGCCATGAAATTAAAAGACGCTTACTCCTTGGAAGAAAAGTTATGACCAACCTAGATAGCATATTCAAAAGCAGAGACATTACTTTGCCGACTAAGGTCCGTCTAGTCAAGGCTATGGTTTTCCCAGTGGTCATGTATGGATGTGAGAGTTGGACTGTGAAGAAGGCTGAGTGCCGAAGAATTGATGCTTTTGAACTGTGGTGTTGGAGAGGACTCTTGAGAGTCCCTTGGACTGCAAGGAGATCCAACCAGTCCATTCTGAAGGAGATCAACCCTGGTATTTCTTTGGAAGGAATGATGCTAAAGCTGAAACTCCAGTACTTTGGCCACCTCATGCGAAGAGTTGACTCATTGGAAAAGACTGCGATGCTGGGAGGGATTGGGGGCAGGAGGAGAAGGGGACGACAGAGGATGAGATGGCTGGATGGCATCACGGACTCAATGGACATGAGTCTGAGTGAACTCTGGGAGATGGTGATGAACAGGGAGGCCTGGTGTGCTGTGATTCATGGGGTCACAAAGAGTCGGACACAACTGAGCGACTGAGCTGAGCTGAGCTGAGCTGGAATGGAGGGATATTTTGAGATGTGTCCTTATATTCCCATATCCTGAAGCAACACTTCATGGACAATTCCAGGTATTCCAAGACAGTCATGACCACCAGTGGCTCATATCTAACAGAAATGAAGGTTTGCTTTAACCCACTCCATTATTCTTGCCTGGAGAATTCCATGGACAGCAGAGCCTGGCAGGCTACAGTCTGTAGGGTCACAAGAGTCAGACACAACTGAGTGACTAACACGTACTTTTCAGACACCCACCATTTAACCCCCAAAACTGAGACCAATGAAAATATGGAATTCAAAGTAGAAAAAAAAAAAAAAGATGTTCTATATACAAACAGGGCCTTATGACCATTTGGACCATTTGGAGAAAAAAAACAGGCTGCAGTAGCCTCTTTATGTATTTATTTTTCTTAAACATATATCCTTTTTATACTCCATTTCTCTGTTTGTATTATATATCTTTCTTTGATAGTTTTGTAGGGAATGTAAATTGGAAGGCTAGTGAACCCAGGCAAGAAATACCACCTCAGGAAAGATTCTATGACTAATAGAAGCTTGGGTTTCTTCTCTTGTGGACAGTGTAAATGTTTTTATTTCTATGTGAGAAGAACTGCATTTTATTGAAATCAGTTGTTGCTGTTGGAAAATTTATGTATGGGAGAGTGGGAGTTATTGTGCATTGCTGCTCAATATCCATTCACCACCCTCTTTCTAGTATGTTTTCTTAAACTTCTGAGGTTGAGAAGCCAAAATCTATATTTCTAAGTCTCTTTGGCAGACGGGACTCAGAGTGTGGTTTAGATTTGGAGAGTTAGTCAAATTGCTGTGATATTTAGAAAAGGGAGTATAGTGGAGATCACAGGCCTACAATTTCTGTTGGTCATCATAGTCATAAAAGCCCTGGATTCTTCTCCAACAACATTTGCAGGTATCCCAATGTCTCATAATTAATTTGTGAATGTTGAGAGGGCTCAGGACATCCATTTTTGCTTATGCCAATATATAGGTATAATGTGGTTCTGGTGTCAACAGTACATAGTTTTCCAACCTAAAAATTGCAGCTGCTAAGATAATACATGCCTGAACTCTATGGTTGCAGTGACAATGCTATAGATTCTTAATTATAACAAAAGTAGAGATTTGCCTGGTGATTTACTTCTATGATAAAGTCTGCCCTCTAAGGTTTCTATAAGTTGTATGAACTTAATTCCTGTATTAAATAATTTTCTGCTTAACATAGATAGAGTAGTTTCAGTTATCTACAATTCAACCCTGACTCAAACAGATGGTATAGAGAAAGTAACACGACTGACCAAATTAAACTATTCTATGTGATGAAAATCCATTCTCCCTGAACATGTGAAACTGGAGGCAATCATGTGTAGGAAGAAAAGATAACTTCAATACAAAGGATATGAACTGATTTATCAAATAATAAATGTAATTTATAATTTTCAGTGAATTTTTGCTTTTTTATAGCCTTATAGGCATAGCCAGGTAAAATGACTTCACCAACAGAACTAGTTCAATTCTAATTTGAACCTGAACCATTAGGTCTTTATATAACAGATCACACATATACTTTTATCTAAATTTCATGTTAGTTTAATAGTCACAGTTGTTTACTTGCCACTTAAATGATTCTTATTAACTATATATTTATCAATAAATTTTGACACCTGAAAAGCAATGATGAATATCCATATGGATGTTTTCATAGTATAGAAATGAAAAGTTGTATGTCATACAGATGATAAAATCTAACAGTTTAAGAGAAAATGTCCATATCTGTAAACAGAAAGAAAACTCATAATTAGGTTTAGCTCAGACAAACATAAATATTTATATGTTGATTTAATTTTTGTTGTAATCTCTAATTATTTTTCAAATCAGATTGAGATAGTTAGAGGGATAAATAAAGAGATGCAGTCATAGGTCATGCACATTTCTGAAACAGTAGCTAATTACAAAGGTCCAATCTAGGAATGGGTAGGATAAGTCATCTACAGTTCACTCAAAAGAGCAAATGAGTTTATACTGATGTCTCAACTCTAATTCATGATAAGGTAAATCACTCTAGACTTCTTCCCTGCTTACCTATAATTTCCCCCCAAAGCTATTAAAACTAATAAATGAAAGCAGAAAAGTTGCCAAGTACAAAGTGCATATTCAAAAATCTGGAGCATTTCTATTACACTAACAATGAACTATCAGAAAGAAAAATTAAGAAAACAATCTCATTTAAAATTATGTCAAAAAGAATTTTAAAACCTAGGAATAAATTTCTTCAAGAAGAATAAAGACTTACATACTAAAAGCTATGACATTGATGAAAGAAACTGAAAACACACAAAAATATGGAATGATATTTTACACTTATAGATTGGAAGTATTAATGTAACAATGTCCATGTTACCCAAAGCATCTATAGATTCAATACAATCTCCGTCAAAATTCCAGAACATTTTCCTCAGAAGCAGAACAAACAATCCTAAAATGTGTGTGGAACCACATAAGACCCCAAAAGTCAAAGCAATACTGAGAAAGAAAAACAATCTCGAGACATCACACTGCATGATTTCAAACTATATTACAAAGCTAGAGTAATCAAAACAGATGGTATCAGCATAAAAATAGATCAGTGGAACAGAAAAGCATATATGGTCAATTAATTTATGACAAAGTAGGCAACGATATACACTGGGCAAAAGACAGTTCCTCCAATAGATAGTGTTGAGAAAACTGCACTACTACATACAAAAGAATAAAACTAGACCACTATCTTAAACCAACATAAAAATTAACTCAAAATACATTAAAGACTTGACTGTAAGGCCTGAAACCAGAAAACCCCCAGTAAACTCCATGGCATTGCTTTTGGTGACATTTTTTTTTTTTTAATCCAACTCCAAAGAACAAAATGTGGGACTACATCAAACTAAAAACTTCTGGATAATGAAGGAAACCATTAACAAAATGAAAAGACAATCTAGTGAGAAAAGATATTTGCAAATCATATCCAATCAAAGGATAATATCCACAATGTATAAAGAACTCACCCAACTCAACATCAAGAAATAACCCAATTTTAAAAATAGTCAGAATATCTGAATAAACATCTTTTAAAAGAAGACATACAGATGGCCAAAATACACACTGAAAGATTCTCAGAATCACTAATCATCAGAGAAATGCATATCAAAACCACAATGAGATATCTCCTCACACCTGCTCAAAATGGCTACGAACAGGAAATAAGTGTTGGCTAGGGTGTAAAGACGGAGAAAGCAATGTCACCCCACTCCAGTACTCTTGCCTGGAGGATCCCAGAGACAGAGGAGCCTAGTGGGCTGCCATCTATGGGGTCACACAGAGTTGGATGTGACTGAGGTGACTTAGCAGCAGGAGCAGCAGAGTGTAGAGATATGTTAACCTTAGTGCACTGTTGTTTAGAGTGTAAATTGGTGCCATCACTATGGAAAACAGTATGGAGATTTCTCAAAAAGACTGAAAATTGAAAGTAGAGTTATGGTATGACCCAGCAATTCTACTTCTGGGTATTTATCAGAAGTAAATAAAAGCACTAAGTTGGAAAGGCATATGCATTTTATATTGATTCCAGCATTATTTACAATAGCCAAAATGTGGAAGCAACCTAAGCACCCATCAAGAGCTGAATGGATAAAGAGGCTGTGTGTGTGTGTGTGTGTGTGTATATATATATATATATATATATATCCACACAAACAATGGAATACTACTCAGCCATAGAAGGAACTCCTGCCATTTGTCACAGTATGGATGGACCTTTAGGGTACTATCCTAGGTGAAATAAGTCAAACTGAGAAAGACAAATACCATATGATTTAACTAATATGTGGAATCTAATAAACAAAACTGACTAAACCAGACTAAGCTCATTGATACAGAGAAAAGATTGATGGTTGCTGAATTGGGGGTGGGGGTGGGGATAAAATAAGTGAAGAGAATTAAGAGGAGAAACCTTACAGCTATAAAATAAATAAAGCATTAGGATGTAACATAAGGTATGGTGACCATAGTCAATATATATTGTATTGCAAATTTGAAAGTTGCTAAGAAAATAAATCTTAAAAGTCCTCATCCACAAGAAAAAAATTTGTAACTCCGTGTGGTGACAGATGGTAAACTAGACTTATTGTGGTGATCATTTTGCAACATATACAAATGTTGAATTATGTTTTACATCAGAAACTACTATAATGTTGTATGCCAATCATACTTCAATAAAGAAAGAAAACAAATGTTTTCTAAACAGCTGACTTGCTTTTGAGAAACTCCATCTTCCAAGAAAAAAAAGTAATTTCTAGTATGCTATTCACTTAATATTTTGATCTTTTCACATTCTCCCCAAACCTCAAAATCCATTAATCTGCATTAAATAATACTAACAATATCCATATAAAAGGCCAGCATAATGGTAACAGAAAATAAAAGCTCACTAACATCATAAATGCAGAATATTTATATTTTCCATTTTTCCCATACAAAATTTAATGTTCAGTGTCCTCTATATTTATTTAGAGTTGCAAATAATGATTTATGTTTTCACTCTTGTTTTAACTTATGTAACACTGACTTTCCCTATCTTTGGGGAGGACAGGCCCATACATATGTTTGTGAAAAAGCACCTACTTTAATGTTTAATTATGGGTACAAATCTGTCCTCTGAGCTAGGCAAAACACTTGTGAAAGATTAAAGATTAAAATTATTTATCAAGTTGATTTCCTCTTTTGTTATGTATTGCTAGAAATACAGAATATGAAAAATGCTATAATTTCAAAACAGGGTGAAAATCAGAGTATTTCTTAAAAATAGAAGAGTAAAATATTTATATAAACAAGTCAAAAAGTTTCCCCCCAAAAAGCTAGCCCACAGACAGAAATAATTAGATACTGAATTAATGAAAAGTGAATCATTAGAAGACAGATTTATACGTGGCGGATTCAGGGACTGTCCCTTTGCCCAGAGCTTTGTTTCCTTTTCAGTGTTTTTGGCAGCTTATAGAAGAGAAATAAATTTTATGATAAAATTACCTCTAAATATCTTGGAGTAAACAGTACTCACTGTGACTTCATGTTTTCTCATCCCTCTGTGTCCACAGACAGCAGGAAACCCTCTTGTTGACTAAGGCAGTGTTTGATAATAACCTTTTTCTCCTTGTTATATTACTTGGAGTGCTCATCATTTGAGAGAAGTAATGTGTTGGGAATCTCCTACAGTCCACTTCAATTGCCAGGCACCATACCTTCCATATTCTCTCTGCACGCCAATTTTTAAAATCCAACTTTCCAGCTGAGTAGATTGAGGCATAGACTATTTTCTGAGTATCCCATGAATTTCACATATGGAATTGGCAACAAAATGTGTGCTGACCTGTCCACCCTACCCACCCCCCACCCCTGAGAAAAAGCTTACAGTCATACAGAATGAGAAAAAGCTTCTTATACTTGATGTTTTCCCTCTTTATCCATAGTGCCTCCAAACACTTAGAAAATTAAATAAAATATTTGAAAGAGAAAACCAAATTGAAACTAGAAGACAAAACTAAGTCACATAAACTTCCAGGAAGAGTAATGGATTTTTTTTTTCCCTTCTTTTTTAAACTTTAATTGGAGGATAATTACTTTACAATATTGTGATGGTTTTTGCTGTACATCAACATGAATTGGCATAGGCATACATATGTCCTCTCCCTCCTGAATCCCCTCTCACCTCACTCCCCACCTCATCCCTCCAGGCCATCACAGAGCCCTGCCTTTGGGTGGCCTGCATCACTTATCAAGTTCCCACTGAGTATCTGATTTACATACGGTAATGCATATGTTTCAGTCCTGTTCTCTCAAATCATCCTACCCTCTCCTTCTCCCACTGACTCCAAAAGTCTGTTCTTTATGTCTGTGTCTGCTTTGCTGCCCTGCACTTAGGATCATCTGTACCACCTTTCTAGTTTCTATATACAAGCGTTATAATACCATTCTTGTCTTTCTCTTTTTGACTTACTTCACTCTGTGTAATAGGCCCTATGTTCATCCACCTCATTAGAACTGACTCAAATATGTTCCCTTTTATAGCTGAGTAATATTCCATTGTATATATGTACCACAACTTCCTTATTCATTCATCTCCAGTGGACATCTAGGTGGCTTCCATGTCCTAACTATTGTAAATAGTGCTGCAATGAAAATTGAGGTATATGTGTCTTTTTCAATTCTGGTTTCCTCAGAGTATATGCCCAGTAGTGGGATTGCTGGGTTTTATGGTAGTTTGGGTGATTCCCTGATAGCCCAGAATATGCTTGCAATGCAGGAGACCTGGGTTTGATCCCTGGGTTGGGAAGAGCCTCTGGAAGAGGGCATGGCAACCCACTCCAGTACTATTGCCTGGAGAATTCCATGGACAGACAAGCCTGGTGGCCTACAATCCATAGGACTGCGCAGTCAGACACGACTGACTAAGCAGCAGCAACAGCCACATGGTGGTTTTATTTCTAGTTTTTTTAAGAAATCTCTGTACTGTTCTCCATAGTGATTGTATCAGTTTTCATTCCCACCAACTGTGTAAGAGGGCTTCCTTTTTCCATACCCTCTCCAAAATTTAGCATTTGTAGATTTTTTGATGATGGCCATTCTGACAAGTGTGGGATGATATTTCATTGTGGTTTTGAAGGTCCGTCTAGTCAAGGCTATGGTTTTTCCAGTAGTCATGTATGGATGTGAGAGTTGGACTGTGAAGAAGGCTGAGTGCCGAAGAATTGATGCTTTTGAACTGTGGTGTTGGAGAAGACCCTTGAGAGTCCCTTGGACTGCAAGGAGATCCAACCAGTCCATTCTGAAGGAGATCAACCATGGGATTTCTCTGGAAGGAATGATGCTAAAGCTGAAACTCCAGTACTTTGGCCACCTCATGCGAAGAGTTGACTCATTGGAAAAGACTCTGATGCTGGGAGGGATTGGGGGCAGGAGGAGAAGGGGACGACAGAGGATGAGAAGGCTGGATGGCATCACTGACTAGATGGACGTGAGTCTGAGTGAACTCTGGGAGTTGGTGATGGACAGGGAGGCCTGGCGTGCTGTGATTCATGGGGTCACAAAGAGTCGGACACAACTGAGCGACTGAACTGAACTGAACTGAATAGTGAGTGATGTTGAGCATCTTTTCATATGTTTATTAGTTATCTGTATGTCTTCTTTGAAGAAATGTTTGTTTAAGTATTCTGCCCACCATTTGATTGGATTGCTTATTTTTCTGGTATTGAGCTCATGAGCTGCTTGAATATTTTGGAGTTTAATTCTTTTTTAACTGTTTTTTTTTAATTATTATTATTATTTTCTTTCATTCTGAGGATTGTCTTTCACCTTGCTTACAGTTTCCTTCATTGTGCAAAAGCTTTTAAGTTTAATTAGGTCCCATTTGTTAATTTTCGTTTTAATTTCCATTACTCTAGGAAGTGGGTCATAGAGGATCTTGCTGTGATTTATGTCAGAAAGTGTTCTGCCTATGTTTTCCTCTAAGAGTTTAATAGTTTCTCAGAGGATAAGATGGTTGGATGGCATCACCGACTCAATGGACATGGGTTTGGATGATCTCTGAGAGTTGGTGATAGAGAGGCCTGGCATGCTGTGGTTCATGGGGTCGCAAAGAGTCGAACACGACTAAGTGACTAAACTTAACTGAACTGAACATCTTACATTTAGGTCTTTAATTCGTTTTCGAGGCCACCATCACCCTGATACCAAAATCGGACTAAGATGCCACAAAAAAGAAAATTGCAGGCCACTATCACTGATGAACATGGATGCAAAAATCCTCAACAAAATTCTAGCAAACAGAATCCAACAACACATTAAACAGACTAATATGCCATGATCAAGTGGGCTTTATTGCAGGGGTGCAAGAATTCTTAAATAAATGCAAATTAATCAATGTGATACACCATATTAATAAATTTAAAGATAAAAACCATATGATCATTTCAATAGATTCAGATAAAGCCTTTGATCCAAAATTCAACACTCATTTATGATAAAAACTCTTTAGAAAGTAGTCCTAGAAGGAAATACCTTAAAATAATAAAGGCCATATATGATAAACACACTTCAAACATTATCATCAATGGTGAAAAACTGAAAGCATTTCCTCTAAAATCAGGAACAAGACAAGCATGCCCACTCTTAATCACTATTATTCAACACAGTTCTTTTTTTTTTTCTACTTTTTATTTTTTTTTTTCCACTTTTTAAAAAATATAAATTTATTTATTTTAATTGGGGGCTAGTTACTTTACAATATTGTATTGGTTTTGCATACAGTGATATGAATTCTCCATGGGTGTGCATATTCCCCATCCTGAATCCCCCTCTCAATTCTCTCCCCATACCATCCCTCTGGGTCATCCCAGTGCACCAGCCCCAAGCATCCTGTATCATTCATCGAACCTGGACTGGCGATTCATTTCACATATGATAATATACATGTTTCAATGCCATTCTCCCAAATCATAGTTTTGGAAGTCCTAGTCACAGCAATCAGAGAAGAAAAAGAAATAAAAGGAATCCATATTGGAAAAGAAGTAAAACCCTCACTGTTTGCAGATGACATGATTCTCTACATAGAAAACTCTAAAGATACCACCAGAAAATTGCTAGAGCTAATCAATGAATATAGTAAATTTGCAGGATATAAAATTAATACACAAAAATCCCTTGCATTCCTATATGCTAACAGTGAAAAATCAGAAAGAGAAAATAAGGAAACAATTCCATTCACACCATTGCAACAAACAGAATAAAATATTTAGGAATAAATTTACCTAAAGAGGCAAAAACCTGTATGTATAACACTGCAAGACACTAATGAAAGAAATCAAAGATAACATAAACAGATGGATAGATATACCGTATTCTTGAGTTAGATGAATCAGTATAGCGAAAATGACTATAGTACCCAAAGCAATCTATAGATTGAATGTAATTCCTATCAAACTACCAACAGTATTTTTCACAGAACTAGAACAAATAATGTCACAATTTGTATGGAAACACAAAAGATCCTGAATAGCCAAAGCAATCTTGAGAAAGAAGAATGGAACTGAAGGAATCATCCTTCCTGACTTCATACTATACTACAAAGTTACAGTCATCAGGACAGTATGGTACTGTCACAAAAATAGAAATATAGATCAATGGAACGAAATAGAAAGCCTGAAGATAAACCCATGCACCTATGGACACCTTATCTTTGACAAAGGAGGAAGAAATAAACAGATGAAAAAAAATAATCTCTTCAACAAGTGGTGCTTGAGAAACTGGTCAACTACATGTAAAAATTTGAAATTAGAACACTTTCTGACATTACACAGAAAAAGCAATAGCTTTTAATAAAAGATTTTAAAGATTGGGGCTTCCCTGGTGTCTCAGCTAGTAAAGAATCTGCTGGCAATGTGGGAGACCTGGGTTTAATCCCTGGGTTGGGAAGATCTCCTGGAGAAGGGAATGGCTTCCCATCCCAGTATTCTGGCACATGCAAAAGTATGAAATTAGAACACTTTCTGACACTATACATAAAAAGAAATAGCTTTTAATAAAATATTTTAAATATTAGGAGTAAGTAAATAGAAATATGCCTTGGAGGCATTTAAACATTGGCACTAAATGTGACAAAATTGTCTGAACAGTTCTGTGACAGTACAGTTTCCGGCCAAGTGGCCAAAAGAATAATGCTATTAAAAGAGACATATCTAGACTCTGTGAGGATAATAAAGTATAATTTTGAACTAGATTCTGAAGTCAAGATATGGCTAATATAAGGCATTCCCCAATTTTCAACACACATTTGTTCATACATCTTGTGGGAAAAAGGCAGTATTTGTTCCTGAGTTTTTACTCAATGCAAACAAACACACAAACGTGCATAAAAGACACATATACACACTCACACTATATACATATTAACCCACACACCTAGATATACACATAAAACACATATGCATACACTTGACCACACTTAAATATGTACACAGTACACTCACCTATCTATACACACACACACACACACACACACACACACACACACACGTACACACATAAGTATACACAGACTTGCCCTCTCTCAGAAGAATGTATGGCAGGTTAGTAGCCTGGCACTATCTTTTCGTGAAACATTTATTCCTTCCCTCTGTTCTTTCTAGATTTTACATAGCACAAAGATCAGGAAATGACAAACCTCAGCCTATGGGTAGAATCTGATCAGCCACCTGTTATAATATGGTCTGTGAACTGAGTGGTGTGTACATTTTTAGATTGTTTGAAAAAAAATTAACACGATATGTTAAAACTGTATGAAATCCATATTTTAGTGTCCATAAATAGTTTTCTTGGAATACTGCCATACTCATTTATCTCAGATTATCTAAGACTGTTTGGGCTACAACAGGAGATCTGAGTAGTTGCTAGAGACTACATGTGGCTCTCTCACTGCTTCAGACTGCTATTCAGGACACTACCAATCACGGTGATGCAGCTATAAATCCACAGTGTTTCAAGTGCCACACATATCTCCACCCTAGAACTTTTAATATTTTTTAATTATCAGTATATATGCATTATGTTAAAACAGAAGAGAAGTGGACTTATGTTGTACTGTCAAGACATAATAGAGTGTAGGTTATTTTGTTATTGAGTTAGATCAGTAAATAAGAAATTAATAAACAAGGCATCAATATACTGGAAGTCCTAACAAGAACAAAATGCATAAAAAGAAATAAAAGGCAACCAAACTGGAAAGGAAGGAATAAAATGGTCCTTATTCATAGATGATATGATTGTTTACATAGAAAATCTCATAGAAGCTACAAAAATTTTCTGAAGCTAATAAATGAATTTAGCTAGTTCACAGAATAAAGATCAACATGAAAGGTCAATTTTACTTATATGCTAGCAGGGAACAATTAGAATCTAAAATTTTAAAACTAAAAATCACTTAAAGTAGCACCACCCAAGATATTTAGGTATACATCTACTATACAGAAAATTGCAAACCACTGATAAAAGAAACCATAGAATACCATAACAAATGGCGAGAGATAGAATGTGCACAGATTAGAAGGTTTAAGATGTCAGTTCTCCCAAACTTTATCTACTGATTCAAAGTAATCCCAGCGAAAATCCTAACAAGCTTTTTTGTTGATATCAATAAGCTGATTCTAAAATTCATACAAAAAGGCAAAGATCTAAAACAACCAAGGCATTTCTGAAAACGACAAAATTGGAATATTCACAGTAACCTGATTTCAAGACTTATTCTATAGGTAGATATATACCTAAGTATTTTATTCTTTTCGTTGCAGTGGTGAATAGAATTGTTTCCTTAATTTCTTTTTCTACTTTCTCATTATTAGTGTATAGGAATGCCAGGGATTTCTGTGTGTTGATTTTATATCCTATATATGGAAAGACCTATATAAAGACCTATATATGGAAAACTATAAAACACTGATGAAAGAAATCAAAGAGGACACTAATAGATGGAGAAATATACCATGCTCATGAATTGGAAGAATCAATATAGTGAAAATGAGTATACTACCCAAAGCAATCTACAGATTCAATGCAATCCCTATCAAGCTACCAGCGGTATTTTTCACAGAACTAGAACAAATAATTTCAAGATTTGTATGGAAATACAAAAAACCTTGAATAGCCAAAGCAATCTTGAGAAAGAAGAATGGAACTGGAGGAATCAACTTGCCGGACTTCAGGCTCTACTACAAAGCCACAGTCATCAAGACAGTATGGTACTGGCACAAAGACAGAAATATAGATCAATGGAACAAAATAGAAAGCCCAGAGATAAATCCACACACATATGGACACCTTATCTTCGACAAAGGAGGCAAAAATATACAATGGAGTAAAGACAATCTCTTTAACAAGTGGTGCTGGGAAAACTGGTCAACCACTTGTATTGGTGGGAATGCAAACTAGTACAGCCACTATGGAGAACAGTGTGGAGATTCCTTAAAAAACTGCAAATAGAACTGCCTTATGACCCAGCAATCCCACTGCTGGGCATACACACTGAGGAAACCAGAATTGAAAGAGAAGCATGTACCCCAATGTTCACTGCAGCACTGTTTATAATAGCCAGGACATGGAAACAACCTAGATGTCCATCAGCAGATGAATGGATAAGAAAGCTGTGGTACATATACACAATGGAGTATTACTCAGCCATTAAAAAGAATTCATTTGAATCAGTTCTAATGAGATGGATGAAACTGGAACCTATTATACAGAGTGAAGTAAGCCAGAAAGAAAAACACCAATACAGTATACTGACACATATATATGGAATTTAGAAAGATAGCAATGATGACCCGGTATGTGAGACAGCAAAAGAGACACAGATGTATAGAAAGGACTTTTGGACTCTGTGGGAGAGGGAGAGGGTGAGATGATTTGGGAGAATGGCATTGAAACGTGTACACTATCATGTAAGAACGAAGCACAAGCCTATGTTCGATACAGGATACAGGATGCTTGGGGCTGGTGCACGAGGATGATCCAGAGAGATGATATGGGGTGGGAGGTGGGAGGGGGATTCAGGATTGGGAGGTAATAAACACCCATGGTGGATTCATGTCAATGTATGGCAAAACCAATACGGTATTGTAAAGTAAAATAAAGTAAAAATAAATTAAAAAAAAAAAAAAAAGACTTATTCTAAGGCTGCTGCTACTGTTTAATCACTAAGTCGTGTCCAACTCTTTCTGACCTTATCTACTGCAGCCTGCCAAGCTTCTCTGTCCATGGGATTTTCCAGGCAAGAATACTGGAGCGGGTTGCCATTTCCTTCTCCTAGGTATCTTCCTGCTTCCCAATCCAGGGGTATATTAAAGTAAGCAGTGTGGTATTGGCGCAAGGATAAACACAAAAATCAAAGAACAGAATAAAGAGCCCACAAAAATATAGTCAACTGAATCTTGGCAAAGGGTAAAATGTAATTCAGTGAATACAGGATAGTTTTTCAACAAATGTTGCTGGGAAAATTGGATGTGAATATGCAGAAACAATAAACATAGACACAAACTTCAAAGTTGGCTCAAATTAGATCATGCTGCTGCTGCTCTGCTGCTAAGTCACTTCAGTCATGTCTGACTCTGTGTGACCCCATAGACGGCAGCCCACCAGGCTCCCCCGTCCCTGGGATTCTCCAGGCAAGAACACTGGAGTGGTTTGCCATTTCCTTCTCCAATGCATGAAAGAGAAAAGGGAAAGTGAAGTCGCTCAGTCTTGTCTGACTCTTCACAACCCCATGGACCACAGCCTACCAGGTTCCTCTGCCCATGGGATTTTCCAGGCAAGAGCACTGGAGTAGGGTGCCATTGCCTTCTCCAAAAATAGACTGTAGACCTATATTAAAATAAAAATATAAAATTTCCAGAAATAGACACAGGAGTAAATCTCTAAGATCTCGAGTTTGGCAATAGAGTTTTAGAAACTGATTATTCAGTTCAGTTCAGTCGCTCAGTCGTGTCCGACTCTTTGCGACCCCATGAATCGCAGCACGCCAGGCCTCCCTGTCCATCACCAACTCCCAGAGTTCACTCAATCTCACGTCCATCGAGTCGGTGATGCCATCCAGCCATCTTATCCTCTGTCATCTCCTTCTTCTCCTGCCCCCAATCCCTCCCAGCTTCAGAGTCTTTTCCAATGAGTCAACTCTTCGCATGAGGTGGCCAAAGTACTGGAGTTTCAGCTTTAGCATCATTTCTTCCAAAGAAATCCAAGGGCTGATTTCCTTCAGAATGGACTGGTTGGATCCCCTTGCAGTCCAAGGGACTCTCAAGAGTCTTCTCCAGCACCACAATTCAAAAGCATCAATTCTTCAGTGCTCAACTTTCTTCACAGTCCAGCTCTCACATCCATACATGACTACTGGAAAAACCATAGCCTTGACTAGATGGACCTTAGTTGGCAAAGTAATGTCTCTGCTTTTGAACATGCTATCTAGGTTGGTCATAACTTTCCTTCCAAGGAGTAAACATCTTTTAATTTCATGGCTGCAGCCACCATCTGCAGTGATTTTGGAGCCCAAAAAAGTAAAGTCTGACACTGTTTCCACCGTTTTCCCATCTATCTCCCATGAAGTGATGGGACCGCATGCCATGATCTTCGTTTTCTGAATGTTGAGCTTTAAGCCAACTTTTTCACTCTCCACTTTCACTTTCATCAAGAGGCTTTTTAGCTCCTCTTCACTTTTGGCCATAAGGGTGGTGTCATCTGCATATCTGAGGTTATTGATATTTCTCCCGGCAATCTTGATTCCAGCTTGTGCTTCTTCCAGCCCAGTGTTTCTCATGATGTACTCTGCATAGAAGTTAAATAAGCAGGGTGACAATATACAGCCTTGCTGCTAAGTCACTTCAGTCGTGTCCGACTCTGTGCGACCCCATAGACGGCAGCCCACCTGGCTCCCCCGTCCCTGGGATTCTCCAGGCAAGAACACGGGAGTGGGTTGCCATTTCCTTCTCCAATGCCTGTAAGTGAAAAGTGAAAGTGAAGTCGCAAAGTCGTGTCTGACCCTCAAAGACCTCATGGACTGCAGCCTTCCAGGCTCCTACGTCCATGGGATTTTCTAGGCAAGAGTACTGGAGTGGGGTGCCATTGCCTTCTCCATTATACAGCCTTGATGTACTCCTTTTCCTATTTGGAACCAGTCTGTTGTTCCATGTCCAGTTCTAACTCTTGCTTCCTGACCTGCATATAGGTTTCTCAAGAGGCAGATCAGGTGGTCTGGTATTCCCATCTCTTTCAGAATTCTCCACAGTTTTTTTTTGATCCACACAGTCAAAGGCTTTGGCAGTCAATAAAGCAGATATTGATGTTTTTCTTTTTAAACTCTTGCTTTTTCCATGATCCAGTGGATGTTGGCAATTTGATCTCTGGTTCCTCTGCCTTTTCTAAAACCAGCTTGAGCATCTGGAAGTTCACGGTTCACACATCTGTGATTAGATACATACATATCAAAATCACATTGAGATAGCACTACACACCTATTAGAATCACTAAAATCCAAAAAATCGATAGTAACAAATGCTGACTAAGATGTGGAACAATAGAAATGCCCTTACATTTCTAATGAAGAAGGAAAGCAGTACAGTCACTTTAGAAAGCAATTTGGCAGTTTCTGGTAAATTAAACATAGACTTCCCACACAACCCAGAAATTGCACTCCTAAATATTTACCAGGTGTTTTGTACATTTAGTTCTGCATGAACACATCTGTGTGAATGTAATAGCTTCCATGTCTTAGGAGTGGTAAAGTTTTATTGTGATGTATATATACATATATATATATATAATCATTTTTTTGATCAGGGTTGAAATTGTAATTTTTTTGAGTAAAAAGAACCACTCTCAACTACTGTTAATGAATACTGAATTACTTTGGAATTAGCCATTGCTGAAGAGTTAGTAATGTTTATTACGGAATTCAACTTAGAATTACAAAGCCAACAGGGCTTTGACATGAGAAATATATAGTATGGTAAAATTAATTTGAGGACACTAATGCTTTTGGATTACAGGTAAATCAAGCTGCTTTATACACTATTTATAATATCAAAAGTTAAAACAAGATGTGAGGCCTGCATTTCCAAAAAGTATTTTAGTGTTTCTATTTGATGAACACAACTGTAGTTTCAGTAGCATTTTTGAGACCTCAGTGCAAGTGCCAAAAAATGTCTATATTTCAAAATCCATTTATCTGTACAACTGAGGAACTTCCACTTATCTTTTTATTGAAGTGGTTAATCTGCTCATCAATGACACAGTAAATGGCAAACGTCAAGAGAACAATCTATCCATATTCTAGATTTCTATAGATGAATTGTAAGTAATGTGTTTAAGATCATAACTCATGGATTGCTATCAATGTTTAGCAAAACCTAAAGGGATTCCCTTGTGGCTCAGTAGTAAAGAATCTGCCTGCCAACATAGGAGATGTGGGTTTAATCCCTGGGTTGGGAAGATCCCCTGAAGAAGGAAATGGCAACCCACTCCAGTATTCTTCCCTGGGAAATCCCACGAACAGAAGATCCTGGTGGGCTACCGTCCACGGGGTCTCAAGAGTTGGGCATGACTTAGCAACTAAACAACAACAAAAACAAATCTGTGTGAAAGATTTTTTTAAGATGAAATATGTAAAATCTCCTCAAATATCAGCTTTGACAGATGAATATTTGCAATTTATTTTTTGTGTGTTCAGTCACTCAATTGTGTCTGACTCTGCAGCCCCATGGATTGTAGTATGCCAGGCTCCTCTGTCCATGGGATTTTCCCAGCAAGACTGTTGGAGTGGGTTGCCATTTCCTCCTCCAGGGAATCTTCCCAACCTATGGATCGAACCCAAGTCTCTTGCATCTCCTGCATTGCAGGCAAATTCTTTACAGCTGAACCCCTGGGGTTTCTCATACTAACTGAACTGAAAATTAAGCAAAATAGTATCCTAAAATTGAATTCCATTCTTTTCATTAGTAGATGTGAATTACTTTAGTGAAAAAAATATGCAATCATTATTACTATATTTTTATTTACAGTTTAATATTTGCTGATAAAAATGTGGAAGTTTGTTTTGTCTCATTTATAAGTACCTACATAGTAACCTCAATTTTGCCTCTCTGCTCACAAAGCCAACATATTTATTATCTGGCCTTTTACATAGTTTGCCAACCTGTGCCCTAGAGTATTTGACATCATAACTAGAGCTGTCATTGCTCTCCAGGGACCAGAAGAGACTCTAATCCTGCTCTCTGAATGGGAGTTAAAGGGTATGGAATAGTTTTCTTTTCTCAGTGCCATATATTCTAACATCAAGGTTGAAACTTGGAAACTATTTTTCCATAAAATAGTTGAAATTAGTTTGCATGAAATAGGTATATTACTGGGGGAACCTGTCCTTCCACCCCATTAAACAGTAAATGTGCTTTGGTGAGCCTGAGCACCTAAACAGCATTTTAAGTAGATTTCCAAGGAAAGTGAATACTGGGTTCCTTAAAAATAACTAGAAATCACACTTGCAGAACAGAGCTCTATTACAATTCAAAAATCACCTATAATTGCTTTATGTTTCCCTTAAATAACAGCATCAAGGATAGTTTACTCTAGTCCTTACCCAGGTTCTAATTCCAGGGCAGTCTTCTAACTTCCCAGCTTATTGTCAAAAAGCACCTTTTAAAAAATCATATTAGTGACTGGGTACTCGATCAGCAAACAACTCTGTTAAATATAAATCAGTTGATGCTGATAAATACACTAAGAATTTATGAGTATGATATTAGGTCGTTTATATTATTATCTCCAAGTAGAATGGAACTGCTGGGTGAAATAATGCCACTCTTCTTTCTGGTAGCCAGATTGACTCCAGGCAGGAAACCACCTCACTCCCTTAAGGTAGATAATTACACACTGAAACCCACATGAGTCTCATTAATGAGTGGGCCAAGGTAATAAACAGAGCCCACAACTTCCTATTAGGCTGATATGCCTGCACTTGGGGTGAAAAATAATTCCACATTGAATAAACCTGATAATCAACAGTTGAGTTAGGCAAAAGTGTTAGCCTGGGTATATCGAAGAAAAATACGAAACAAAGGCAGGAAAATAAGCATACATGTAATAAGAATACCTATTTATTCATCTATTTGTCCACAAATCTCCTTTTTTTTAGAAGTTTTTATTTCCTGCAGATGCAAGTCAGCATCCACTTTTTAAACTTACTTTCCATTTTATAATCATTTGCTTATTTGACAAATATTGTTTTTACTAGATTCTAGGCAAGTTGTTAAGACATATGTCATCAATATGCAATGGGAAAGTAGGCAATAAATGTCTAATTATCAAAATATATAAATGGATGGTAATTTCTTACATTGAAGAGCTTTTACAATTTAAGATTATTTTACCTACATTATATCATTTGTGACCCATAACAACCCTATTAGATGATAATTATTTATTTTATACTTAAGGAAATTGATACTCTCAAGTGAAAAGATTTGTGAATGGTTCTACAATAAACTCAAATCTTATGATTCAGTGTTTAGAAGTTTTTTCACTACACCAAATCTATCTTATTCTTTTTGATAATATTGATTTTGAATTGACTGCTGTTTCTTCAACCTCAACACTTGAATAACAACTTGATCAATTTTTTTTTTCCTTACTATTTGAAGAACCATACTTTCCTTGTTTTTAGTACCTCCACAGCATCTTTTAAATTCCTCTTCATTTGTCTTCTCCTCAATCAAATGTAGCAAATGCTACTGCTTTTATTATGATCTTACATTCAGTACCTTTTCCTCTATCTCTTTGGAGGATCGCTCTTCCACGTTTTTGCTTATTGAATTTACTACCATGTTAGAACTTTCTTTCTCTGTAACTCAGCTTAAAAGTCTGTGGACTAAACACATTTTCCCCTGAAAATTGTGACATGTCATAGTGGAGAAAGCATTTGTCTAGGGATAGAATACTTGATCCACCATTAAGTTGAGTTTCTCCTTTTGATAGGTCTCTCACTCCTTAAGATTTGAAGTAGCGATGACTGTAGACTACCTTGGAATTGTCACTTGAATTTCTAATAATGACATTTTGTGGGAGAAAGTTATTAATAAAATAATAATTTCTAATATTCAATAAAGCTGTACTATGTGCTAGGCATTATGTTCATCATTTTATGTGTATTATCACTTGTAATCCTCAATAAACCTCTTTAAGGCAGATATTCTCACTCTTAAATTGCATTGGTGACCCCCAAAATAGTGTGGTTAATAACATGAGCTCCATAGCCAGACTATCAGGGGAAGAACCCTGCTTCCATCACCCTCTACTTTTCTTTTATGAAAATACTGATTTTAATCCTTTTGAACATTTGCCAGATAGTCTTCTGAAAGAAGACAGGCGTATGTGTTTGTGCCTGTGTGTGTATGTATCTTTTTATGTGTGTGAAAGTGAAAGTCGCTCAGTTGTGTCTGACTCTTTGTGACCCCATGGACTGTAGCTTCCCAGGCTCCTCTGCCCATGGGGATTCTCCAGGCAAGAATACTGGAGTGGGTAGCCGTTCCTTTCTCCACAGGGTCTTCTCAACCCAGGGATCAAAGCTGGGTCTCCCTCATTGCAGGTGGATCCTTTACCGTCTGAGCCACCAGGGAAGTCCATGTGTATGTGTAAACATATTTGAGTGTTTATGTATATTGTGTGTATGGATGTTTGTGAGTGTTTACATGTGTATTTGTGAGTGGGTGTGTATGTTTTATATGTACGCATGCATGTATGTTTCTATGTGATTGAGTGAGCACTCAAGAGCTAATGTCACCCCTCTCTCACAAAGAATATGTACAGATAGTGAGTTGTGTGCTATTAATTTGGAGATACCCATTCATGAGCTATATCTTGGCTTCAGAATCTAGTTCAAAGTACATCATACAAATACACCATGAATTTCAAATGTGTGAGGAAAAAACCCACTAGCTTCCAATATTTCTGCCTCTAAACTGATAGTTTCAATGTATATTATGATATTTAACTGTTTATAGATTCTTTTTATTTTGTAATTTTATTACCTTGGTTAATTTTTTTATTTTCTTGTATTTAGGTATATACTAATTTTATTTGTAGAAAACTTTTTCTAAATGTATATATTTTACTTTCATATATTTATATTTTCCTCTTTTAAAAGCTATGGCTCAGTATTTTTCCAGGCAAGAGTACTGGAGTGGGGTGCCATCGCCTTCTCACTTATGTGTTAGTATAGGTAAAAGCATATGAATACTATGTATTTTAAACTTTTTGTTTGATTTGAAAGTTCATATATTTTTCTTCTGATTAAAACAAAATTTTTTTTTCAAAAGCCCCTAAGATTGACTGGGCCCTAGAACCTGTGCCTCTTTAGACTAATTGGAACATGGGCCCTACATACTAGACCAGACTCTTCAGGTGTAGGAGGCAGAAATCTGCTTTTGAACAGGCAGCTTCTGGGGGTCAAATGCACAGTGAAATAGTGGCTAAGAGAACTAGGTTCGCTGAGGACCAATCTAATCTTTGTCACTAACTGACAGCTAGTAACAGTTATTTCTATTAGTTAATAGTAGACAAGTGCGCTGAAGAATTGATGCTTTTGAACTGTGGTGTTGGACTCTTGAGAGTCCCTTGGACTGCAAGGAGACCCAACCAGCCATTCTGAAGGAGATCAACCCTGGGATTTCTTTGGAAGGAATGATGCTAAAGCTGAAACTCCAGTACTTTGGCCACCTCGTGCAAAGAGTTGACTCATTGGAAAAGACTGATGCTGGGAGGGATTGGGGGCAGGAGGAGAAGGGGATGACAGAGGATGAGATGGATGGATGGCATCACTGACTCGATGGACGTGAGTCTGAGTGAACTCCGAGAGATGGTAATGAACAAGGAGGCCTGGCGTGCTGCGATTCATGGGGTCGCAAAGAGTCGGACAGGACTGAGCGACTGAACTGAACTGAACTGAACTGAACTGAAAAGGGCTAGTCTCTTAGCCTCTTCAGTGTTAATGGTTTTGTCTTTAATGACTCTATATTCCTCTTGCTACAAATTTTTATGAAGAAGTTCTCTAGTGAGAACTGATGACTTTCTCATCTCCTCATGTAATCTTTCATTCAACATCTAGATAAATGGATACATCAGAAACTGTGCCAAGCAGCGTAGGAGGGACTAGGAATACTAGTCACTGAATAACATATATTTGGACCCTGACACCTTTGGGCTTACAGTATAGTGGGGAGAAAAGAGCTTCAATAAATGAAAACAGTTGGAGGATGTTAAAATAAGAAAGTATGGGATGATAAGACGCAATCTAGGCTAGACAGCCAGATAATGCCATACTTGAGAATGAGTGGTACTTAGCAGGTCAGAAATGATGTTAAGGTTACAGATGGAGAAAGCACTGTACCTGAATGCATGAAGGCAATGTAATATGATGGCATTTGAAGATCTAAAAGAAAGGTAGGATGACTGTAACATAAATGGAAAGGGAAAGAAGAGCACTTTATGTGGATTGAGTTCACTTTCCATTGTTTATTTCATTCCAAACAGAATCCAAGATGACTTGTTTATTTATTCATATTGTGCCCAAACCGTTTATTTAGGCAATATTTACTCAAAACTTCTCAGATTACACACACTGCTACAATAAATGTTCTAATGGGCCTTACAACCTTTGGGTGAGACAGACATTGAGCAACTAATTGAACAACTAATTATGTAATTAAGCTTATATTAATGCTACAGAAGAAAAACACAGCAAGTTATAAGAACATAAGAAAAAAACTGAGTCCACTTGAATGCTGAAAACTGGAGGGTAAATAGAAATCTGAATTTCTAGAGAAATGTGAAAATAAAAAACCTTCTAAGAAGAGATTAACATGGTAAGAACGTGAAATCGAAAGAGCTTAGCAAACTCTGGTTGTATTTTGTAAAGTTTTAACAATTTAATCTTTTCATATTAATATATAGCTAAGTCATATACATTGTGAAAATAACATTTGATCAAAAATCACAGGAATAGTCTTAACAATGCAAACAGTTAGCTATTCAATTAATTATAATCTCTTCATCTATAAACTGTATATTGGATTAGATACTTCAAAAACTAATATACATTTAGTTGTTATAAAGCATTTTATATGTGCCAAACACCATATTACATTATTTCATTTATCTCTTCAGTTATCTAATTAGATAGACATTCTTTTCTGTATATTTTTATGGGTATATGCTTTAATTCTTTTGAATACATATGTACCCAGTGTGGAGTTGAGAGATCAAGTGATAATTCTATTTTTTTTCATATTTTGAGAAATTATCATATTGTTTTCCATTTAAGCTGTACTATGTTTTTACATTCCCACCATCATTGCATAAGCATTCCATTTTCCCCACATCCTTGTCCACACTGGATATTTTCTTTGTTTCAGTAATATCTTTTTGTTGGGTATAAAGTGTTACCTTATTGTGGCTTTGATTTGCATTTCTCTTATGAGTGATTAGTGGTGTCCTTTACCAATAGAAACCATCCTCAGAAATTATCTAGTTTCTTTCCATAATGTTTTGGTTTATTTTCCATTATTGATTTTTGTTTGTTTGCTGCCCTCTATAAAGTTTTTACTCTTATTTATACCTACAGAAACTGACATACTGATTTTGGGTTTAAAAATCTCAAAAATTATATTTCTTTTTCCCTCTAGTAATTTTTTTCATTTTTCCTTTTATTACTGTTACTGTTATTTAGAATATATAATGCAATATTGCTAGGTGTTTTATTATTTGTAACTCTATTATGGTCAACTTGTTGATTTCTTCTAATGTTCAAAACAATGAAATCTACCATACCATATAGCATTATAGCTGTCTCTTATACACATCTAGATGTGTATAAGAGACAGCATTGGAAAAGACTGATGCTGGGAGGGATTGGGGGCAGGAGGAGAAGGGGACGACAGAGGATGAGATGGCTGGATGGCAT
>SJYT01079543.1:120491-228894 GCA_006410635.1 Cephalophus harveyi | reverse complement strand
TTTTATGGAAAAAATGCTCTTAAAATATTTTTCCCATTTGATTTTAATAGTAAAAATAGTAAAAAAAATAGTAAAAAAAAAAAAAAGTAAAAAAAGGCTGGAGGTTGTTTGCAATTCGGTCAATTGCTTTCTCTTCCAAGAGAACTGTCTCTTTATATATTGTTATTTCTCTTTATTTCATTTTTAAATAACCTACCATTTTTTACATTCTTCTACTATTTATATATTTGACAAAAGTTCCAAATAATTTAGTGTTTATTTTTATTAACTTAAAAAACTTTGAACTCTATCTCCAGAAAGATAAGGAATCTAGCATCTTGACTCTATCATAGTCACCTGAAAAACCATTTTGAGCTCTTTATATTTATACAGTATTTAAAACCTAAAAAAAAACTTAGTCCAAATTAATATTGATTTTATTTTATTGAAATGTGGGCTTCCAGGTGGCACTACTTGTAAAGAATCCATCTGCCAATGCAAGAGACATAAGAGATGCAGGTCGATCCCTGAGTCAGGAAGATCATCTGGAGAAGGGAATGGCAACCCAGTCCAGTATTCTTGCCTGGAAAATTCCATGGACAAATGAGCCTGGCAGGCTACAGTTAATAAGGTCTCAAAGAGTGGGACACGACTGAAGCGACTTAGCATGGCACAGCACGACATAACTCTTTATCTTGGCTGTTTTTTTTCTTGCACACTAGGAACTTCTTGAGGGAAGGGACAGTGCTTAGTAGAGTATCTGGTACTAAGAAGAATCATAATAAATAATTATCATAATCTTTCCTCTTGATTGTAACAAACACAGTTAACAAATACCAAGTGGCTAGAATGTATCAACAGAGAAGGCAATGGCACCCCACTCCAGTACTCTTGCCTGGAAACTCCCATGGACGGAGGAGCCTGATAGGCTGCAGTCCATGGGGTCGCTGAGTCAGACACTACTGAGCGACTTCATTTTCACTTTTCACTTTCATGCATTGGAGAAGGAAATGGCAACCCACTCCAGTGTTCTTACCTGGAGAATCCCAGGGATGGCGGAGCCCAGTGGGCTGCCATCTGTGGGGTCACACAGAGTCGGACATGACTGAAGTGACTTAGCAGCAGCAGCAGCAGCAGAATGTATCAAATACATTGAGTAATACATCAACAAAAATACTGTGAGGTTGGCACCACTATACAAATGTACAAATAAGGAAAGTAAGTGCAGATAAGAAAATGCTTAACAGTCAGCATGTGGCATAACTCACAAATGATGCTACACAGCCTTACCCTACTTAATAACTGTCCTGGGCTTATACATTAGAACGGTTTCTCTCATAGGCCTTATCTACACAGACAAAGTGAAAGAAAGTGGCGGTTACTCTGAATTACTTCATTAAAACCCTTTCATCCTGGAGAAAGGGAAGCATTCAAACCCTTTTGGCATATTACTATATTTAAATGTACCATACTTGAGCCCTACTTGTGTCTACAAAATAGCAATAATCAGAGAGTCCTTCAATGTTGCAAGAGTGATGGTCAGAGAGAAAAATGGGCCTTTAGGTATACTTGAGTATTAGGAAATATAATACCTGAAATCAAATCTCCTAAAAATGGCTATGTCATCAATTTGCCACACTACTATAAGTTTAGCACAATATTCCAAAGAATACTGTCAGTTTTTATAATCTCATCTTTAAGGGTCATCAGAAAAATAAAAGGTATCTGTTATTATATCAGTGTAAAAAATAATCAAAAGTTCCTAGAAATTCAATTCAATTCAATTCAGTTGCTCAGTCGGGTCGGACTCTTTGTGACCCCATGCACTGCAGCATGCCAGGCTTCCCTGTCTATCACCAACACCTGGAGCTTGCTCAAACTCATGGCTATCAAATCGGTGATGCCATCCAACCATCTCATCCTCTGTCATCCCCTTCTCTTCCTGCCTTCCATCTTTCCCAGCATCAGGGTCTTTTCCATGAGTCAGTTCTTTGCATCAGGTGGCCAAAGTATTAGAGTTTCAGCTTCAGCATCAGTCTTCCAATGATCAGTCCTAGATCTGACTGATGGAAACTACTAGAAATTATCCAAATGGAAAAATGAAGATTGATTTTTTTTTGTCATAGCAAGGGTACACTGAATTTTATTTTAATTTCTCAAATGACATAAGTGACTTCAGACATGATTCCAAATAAATTTATAATAAGTGCAATGTTCAGACTTACTGGTAAATACAAAATTAAATTTATAGAAATCTCTTCTTTGTGACTTATCTAAAATTAAAATTATTTTCATCATTAATATCTAATTTGCATACAACATGTTATTAGGCATTTTCTCTCATGTAACCTTCAGAGATTTGTAAGGCTATCTTCTACAGAACATGTCACAATTATAAAAGTACCTCCATACACTTTCTTTGGAAACATGCATTTTTATCAGTATAAGGCTTTAATATTCCTGCTCCAAAGATTTATTACTATATCCATTTCAACCAGAAATGCTGTATCTTTTCACTTCTTTGTGTCCTTCTTATCTCATTATTTTCTTTCAAGCCTATAACAAACTATGTGGTTATTGTTCTCTATGGGAATTTTCCCATCGCTTCATTGATATTGTCACCTATGATGACAACTCCAAGTTTCTTAAGCATTTATTGATTTAAAGGCATCATCCACTAAAACTCTTTAAATTAGACTTTCATCTATTATTGTACAGAACAGAATGCAGATATAGCCCATATCTTCCCAGAACTCAGTAGGTGATAAACAATTAGTTAAGAATGTATTGGAGAATTGGGTAATACAATCAATTAACTGCATATTTATACCCAGGATTTTGTAATGGAAAGGGCAATAGGCGTTGATGTATTTTTGACAGTATCCTCATTGCTAAGAGGGAAAAGAAAGAATAAAGAATAACAAATTTGGAGGAATATGTAGAAAGAGCATTAAGTGGGAATGAGAGAGAAAACAAATTCAGTTTTTCTAATCTAAATGCTAAAATATTGGTATGTGGAAAACTGAGTATTTACGTATCCTGCCTATTTATATTAAATGTCTCTATAGGAGATGCAAAAGCACTGTGCCAGATGCTTTAGAGGGATATAAACTTGGGTAAGAAAATTCCTGTTCTAGACTCTAGGAATCATTTGTTCAGAGGCTGATCACAAGCAGTTAAATTATCAATAGAATTCAGTAAGTGAAAACTGATAACCTCTCTTTACTTTGAGATGTGGACATTGAACATAGGTCACAAACATGGAAAAGCTAAGAAAATACTGAAAGTTCAGAAGAAATAGGTGTTGCATCCTGCACAGGAAGAATTCAAGGTAGGAGGCACATGCACTCATCCATGAAGAGCCAGAGGAGTTTTAAAGTGTTTCAGAAGGAGAAGATGGTATATGAGCAAACAGAAAGTAAATGACTCATTTAGAGAAAGGTGAAATTGTTACATTTGACTAAGAGTGTCAAATGCATAAAGGGGATAGTTACTGTGAAATGTAAATAGCATTCAAGTTATAGGCAAATAGGGGAAGACCTTAAAGGCTTTAATGAATTAGGGGTTTTGAGTAAATATGTCATATTGATATATTCAGCAAATAACTAAAGAAGAACATCCAGCATTTAGACCAGGAGATAGTGATTTGGAGATTATATCCGTAGGCCTGATAACGATACACAGAGATAATGCAGATAGGAGGAAGCAAGCATTAAAAGAAAAGAGAGGGACTTCCCTGGTGGCTCAGTGATAAAGAACCCACCTGCCAAAGCAGGAGGCACAGGTTCAGTCCCTGGTAGGGGAAGGTCACCGCAGGCAACTAAACCCATATGCCACAACTACTGAGGCCTCACTCTGGAGTCTGCAGGGCACACTATGGAGCCTGTGCTCTGCAACAAGAGAAGCCACCTCAGTGAGAAACCTGTGCACACAGCTAGAGAGTAGCCCCTGCTCGCCACATCTAGAGAAAAGCCATGCACAGCAATGACGACCCAGCACAGCCAAAAATAAATAAATTAAATGTTTAAGTGCATAATTCTTTTTTAAAAGAAAAGAGAGGATGGCTGAGGAAAAGATTTTATAATAAATATCTGTTTAAAAAGGAAAATGAGGGAGGACCTTCAAGATGGTGAGGGAGTAAGATTTGGAGATCACCATCCTCCCCACATCTACTTCTGCTTTATTGACTACACCAAAGCCTTT
Organism: Cephalophus harveyi; assembly: GCA_006410635.1. NCBI lineage: Eukaryota > Metazoa > Chordata > Mammalia > Artiodactyla > Bovidae > Cephalophus > Cephalophus harveyi. Next base: position 224,712 of record SJYT01079543.1, on the reverse strand, counting down.
GACTGTGTGAATCACAACAAACTGTGGAAAATTCTGAAAGAGATGGGAATACCAGACCACCTGACCTGTTTTTTTAAAAGAAAAGAGAGGATGGCTGAGGAAAAGATTTTATAATAAATATCTGTTTAAAAAGGAAAATGAGGGAGGACCTTCAAGATGGTGAGGGAGTAAGATTTGGAGATCACCATCCTCCCCACATCTACTTCTGCTTTATTGACTACACCAAAGCCTTTGACTGTGTGAATCACAACAAACTGTGGAAAATTCTGAAAGAGATGGGAATACCAGACCACCTGACCTGCCTCTTGAGAAACCTGTATGCAGTTCAAGAAGCAACAATTAGAATTGGATATGGAACAACAGACTGGTTCCAAATAGGAAAAGGAATACATCAAGGCTGTATATTGTCACCCTGCTTATTTAACCTATATATGCAGAGTACATCATGAGAAATGCCAGGCTGAATGAAGCACAAGCTGGAATCAAAATTGCCAGGAGAAATATCAATAACCTCAGATATGCAGATGACACCACTCTAATGGCAGAAAGCAAAGAGGAACTGAAGAGCCTCTTGATGAAGGTGAAAGAGGAGAGTGAAAAAGCTGGCTTAAAACTCAACATTCAAAAAACAAAGATCAAGGCACCCTGTCCCATCACTTCATGGCAAATAATTGGGGAAACAATGGAAACAGTGAGAGATTTTCTTTCCCTGGGTTCCAACATCACTGCAGATGGTGACTGCAACCATGAAATTAAAAGACACTTGCTTCTTGGAAGAAAAGTTATGACCAACTTAGATAGCATATTAAAAAGCAGAGACATTACTTTGCTGACAAAAGTCCATCAGCAAACAAAGCTATGGTTTTTTCAATATGGATGTGAGAGCTGGACTATAAGAAAAGCTGAGTGCCAAAGAATTGATGTTTTTGAACTGTGGTTTGGAGAAGACCCTTGAGAGTTCCTTAGACTGCAAGGAGATTGAACCAGTCAATCCTAAAGGAAATCAGTCCTGAATATTCATTGGAAGTACTGATGCTGAAGCTGAACCTCCAATACTGTGGCCACCTTATGGGAAGAACTGACTTATCAGAAAAGACCCTAATACTGGGAAAGATTGAAGGCAGTTGGAATAGGGAACAACTGAGGATGAGATGGTTGGATGGCATCACTGACTTGATGGACATGAGTTTGAGCAAACTCCTGGAGTTGATGATGGACAGGGAAGCTTGGTGTGCTGCAGTCCATGGTGTTGCAAAGAGTAGGACATGACTGAATGACTGAACTGAACTTCCTCCCCACAAATGCATCAAAAATACATCTGCATGTGGAACAACTCCTACAGAACACCTATTGGACAGTAGCAGCTAATGTCAGCCTTCCCAAAAGGCAAGTTAATCTCCACATAACAAGCTAGGGCAAAAGGCAAGAATAGAAAAGGATACAAACAGGATATGTAAAAATAATTATTACTTAATGAATAGAGGGTTCAGTTCAGTTCAGTCGCTCACTCGTGTCCGACTCTTTGAGACCCCATGAATCACAGCATGCCAGGCCTCCCTGTCCATCACCAACTCCCGGAGTTCACTCAAACTCATGTCCATTGAGTCGGTGATGCCATCCAGCCATCTTGCCCTCTGTCATCCCCTTTTCCTCCTGCCCCCAATCCCTCCCAGCATCAGAGTCTTTTCCAATGAATCAACTCTTCGCATGAGGTGGCCAAAGTACTGGAGTTTCAGCTTTAGCATCATTCCTTCCAATGAACACCCAGGACTGATCTCCTTCAGAATGGATTGGTTGGATCTCCTTGTAGTCCAAGGGTCTCTCAAGAGTCTTCTCCAACACCACGGTTCAAAAGCATCAATTCTTTGGGGCCCAGCTTTCTTCACAGTCCAACTCTCACATCCATACATGACTACTGGAAAAAACCATAGCCTTGACTAGATGGACCTTTGTTGGCAAAGTAATGTCTCTGCTTTGGAATATGCTATCTAGGTTGGTCATAACTTTCCTTCCAAGGAGTAAGCGTCTTTTAATTTCATGGTTGCAATCACCATCTGTAGAGATTGGAGGGTAGTATAGACCAAAATATACTTCAAGTGCCTTTTATTTTAAAAATAGGAAACGAAATACTTTGCAATCTATGTATGATGAGGACATGGAGGAGAGCAGGGCAACCCACTCCAGTATTCTTGCCTGGAGAATCCCATGGACAGAGGAGCCTGGCAGGCTACAGTTCATGGGGTCACAAAGAGTTGGACATGCCTGAGCGACTAAGCACATATATGATGAGAATACATAAGCTTGGATTTTAAAGGCTATATAAATTTCTCATTTCACTGCGGTGAAAATTCAGTGTGAAATAAAAAGCTTTCTGAAAAATAAAAATGTGATTGTACTGATGTGGCTCAAGAAGAAATTAGCTAATTTGCATTGTAGTGGACTTTGTATATATGGTTAATAATATCCTTAAGTATAGCTATCCACCTCAAACATGGAGTATAACACATGGAAGGTGAAAGCATTAGTCACTCAGTTGTGCTCGACTCTTGGTGACCCTATGGACTATAACACACCAAGCTCTTCTGTCCATGGAATCATCCAGACAAGAATACTGGAGTGGGTAGCCAATCCCTTCACCACAGGATCTTCCTGACCTAGCGATTGAACCTGGGTCTTCTCCATTGCAGAAAGATTCTTTACCATCTGAGCCACCATGGAAGCTATAACACATGGAAGGTAGATATTATTTAAGGTAATGTTGGTAATAAAAATAGGTCTGAAGGTATTAAGTAGGTAGAAAAGATAATTGATTCTATAATGCCAAAATTTTTGCTGAGTAGTTGGTAATAATAAAGATTCCAGTTAAACAAAAGCAGAGCAATCGATTGTGCAAATGGGGAGGCTAAAGTTCATAACAAGGATGAGAAATTGTACAAAAGTAAAAGAAATGAAAAATCTAGAATAGCAAGTAATAAGTTAGGAAATGTAAAGGCATTTACCCATCTATGCATTGCATAGGAGAGTTAATGATAAAGATTCAACATGGTGGTAAAATAATCAGTCACATTAAACTGCAAAATATAAAATCATTTAATGACTTCCAATATCCCTGGTGATAAAACTGGCTGAGGTGTAATTATTTAGAGGCTACTAGAAATCTAGAGTAACTCACCTCCTGGAAGGCACTTAAAATGGTTAAGTTGCGGCTGATTTGTTTTTTGATTGAATAAGTGGAAGTTTGACTGCCAAATGGATACACTCAGGTATCAAAAATGGAGACTAGGTAAAAATAGGGAGATTGTTCAACTTAAAATTTATTTCCAAATCAAAGCCATTTGAAAGAATAAGAAATTGCCATTAATGATTTCTCCCTATATCCAAAAATAGCCTAACTATGATTTCTAGTTTAGATAGTTGCAATACCTGGGGGAGAAGAGGGAAGCAAAACTGTCCTGCAATTAAAGTGAAAAAAGTTGTTGCTTTATACATTTGAAATAATAGATATAGTCTGGGGACTGTGTGATATTGTATTGCATGGAAACATTTTTCTTTAGAGTGTTTTGAGTTCAGTTATTTTGAAAACAGTATGCATTTTTAAAGTGTGTCAAAGCAATGAAAGCTTCTTAATAACAGAAACTGGAAATTGCCTGACAAAGTGAAATATTTTAATGATGTCAACTCTTCTGAAGCAGAATCCATTCATTGTTAAAAAGAGACAATTTATTTTTTAATTCAATAATAATTCTAGTCAATTTTAAGCTATATTCTTTCATAATTCTAACAATAAAAGGTAGTTTGCTGAATTAATATTACTTAAAAGAATATTTCTTTATCTTTTTGCTACTGCATTTTACAGCAAAGAACATTTAACACAGTTTTAAAAGAAAAGAGAGGATGGCTGAGGAAAAGATTTTATAATAAATATCTGTTTAAAAAGGAAAATGAGGGAGGACCTTCAAGATGGTGAGGGAGTAAGATTTGGAGATCACCATCCTCCCCACATCTACTTCTGCTTTATTGACTACACCAAAGCCTTTGACTGTGTGAATCACAACAAACTGTGGAAAATTCTGAAAGAGATGGGAATACCAGACCACCTGACCTGCCTCTTGAGAAACCTGTATGCAGTTCAAGAAGCAACAATTAGAATTGGATATGGAACAACAGACTGGTTCCAAATAGGAAAAGGAATACATCAAGGCTGTATATTGTCACCCTGCTTATTTAACCTATATATGCAGAGTACATCATGAGAAATGCCAGGCTGAATGAAGCACAAGCTGGAATCAAAATTGCCAGGAGAAATATCAATAACCTCAGATATGCAGATGACACCACTCTAATGGCAGAAAGCAAAGAGGAACTGAAGAGCCTCTTGATGAAGGTGAAAGAGGAGAGTGAAAAAGCTGGCTTAAAACTCAACATTCAAAAAACAAAGATCAAGGCACCCTGTCCCATCACTTCATGGCAAATAATTGGGGAAACAATGGAAACAGTGAGAGATTTTCTTTCCCTGGGTTCCAACATCACTGCAGATGGTGACTGCAACCATGAAATTAAAAGACACTTGCTTCTTGGAAGAAAAGTTATGACCAACTTAGATAGCATATTAAAAAGCAGAGACATTACTTTGCTGACAAAAGTCCATCAGCAAACAAAGCTATGGTTTTTTCAATATGGATGTGAGAGCTGGACTATAAGGAAAGCTGAGTGCCAAAGAATTGATGTTTTTGAACTGTGGTTTGGAGAAGACCCTTGAGAGTTCCTTAGACTGCAAGGAGATTGAACCAGTCAATCCTAAAGGAAATCAGTCCTGAATATTCATTGGAAGTACTGATGCTGAAGCTGAACCTCCAATACTGTGGCCACCTTATGGGAAGAACTGACTTATCAGAAAAGACCCTAATACTGGGAAAGATTGAAGGCAGTTGGAATAGGGAACAACTGAGGATGAGATGGTTGGATGGCATCACTGACTTGATGGACATGAGTTTGAGCAAACTCCTGGAGTTGATGATGGACAGGGAAGCTTGGTGTGCTGCAGTCCATGGTGTTGCAAAGAGTAGGACATGACTGAATGACTGAACTGAACTTCCTCCCCACAAATGCATCAAAAATACATCTGCATGTGGAACAACTCCTACAGAACACCTATTGGACAGTAGCAGCTAATGTCAGCCTTCCCAAAAGGCAAGTTAATCTCCACATAACAAGCTAGGGCAAAAGGCAAGAATAGAAAAGGATACAAACAGGATATGTAAAAATAATTATTACTTAATGAATAGAGGGTTCAGTTCAGTTCAGTCGCTCACTCGTGTCCGACTCTTTGAGACCCCATGAATCACAGCATGCCAGGCCTCCCTGTCCATCACCAACTCCCGGAGTTCACTCAAACTCATGTCCATTGAGTCGGTGATGCCATCCAGCCATCTTGCCCTCTGTCATCCCCTTTTCCTCCTGCCCCCAATCCCTCCCAGCATCAGAGTCTTTTCCAATGAATCAACTCTTCGCATGAGGTGGCCAAAGTACTGGAGTTTCAGCTTTAGCATCATTCCTTCCAATGAACACCCAGGACTGATCTCCTTCAGAATGGATTGGTTGGATCTCCTTGTAGTCCAAGGGTCTCTCAAGAGTCTTCTCCAACACCACGGTTCAAAAGCATCAATTCTTTGGGGCCCAGCTTTCTTCACAGTCCAACTCTCACATCCATACATGACTACTGGAAAAAACCATAGCCTTGACTAGATGGACCTTTGTTGGCAAAGTAATGTCTCTGCTTTGGAATATGCTATCTAGGTTGGTCATAACTTTCCTTCCAAGGAGTAAGCGTCTTTTAATTTCATGGTTGCAATCACCATCTGTAGAGATTGGAGGGTAGTATAGACCAAAATATACTTCAAGTGCCTTTTATTTTAAAAATAGGAAACGAAATACTTTGCAATCTATGTATGATGAGGACATGGAGGAGAGCAGGGCAACCCACTCCAGTATTCTTGCCTGGAGAATCCCATGGACAGAGGAGCCTGGCAGGCTACAGTTCATGGGGTCACAAAGAGTTGGACATGCCTGAGCGACTAAGCACATATATGATGAGAATACATAAGCTTGGATTTTAAAGGCTATATAAATTTCTCATTTCACTGCGGTGAAAATTCAGTGTGAAATAAAAAGCTTTCTGAAAAATAAAAATGTGATTGTACTGATGTGGCTCAAGAAGAAATTAGCTAATTTGCATTGTAGTGGACTTTGTATATATGGTTAATAATATCCTTAAGTATAGCTATCCACCTCAAACATGGAGTATAACACATGGAAGGTGAAAGCATTAGTCACTCAGTTGTGCTCGACTCTTGGTGACCCTATGGACTATAACACACCAAGCTCTTCTGTCCATGGAATCATCCAGACAAGAATACTGGAGTGGGTAGCCAATCCCTTCACCACAGGATCTTCCTGACCTAGCGATTGAACCTGGGTCTTCTCCATTGCAGAAAGATTCTTTACCATCTGAGCCACCATGGAAGCTATAACACATGGAAGGTAGATATTATTTAAGGTAATGTTGGTAATAAAAATAGGTCTGAAGGTATTAAGTAGGTAGAAAAGATAATTGATTCTATAATGCCAAAATTTTTGCTGAGTAGTTGGTAATAATAAAGATTCCAGTTAAACAAAAGCAGAGCAATCGATTGTGCAAATGGGGAGGCTAAAGTTCATAACAAGGATGAGAAATTGTACAAAAGTAAAAGAAATGAAAAATCTAGAATAGCAAGTAATAAGTTAGGAAATGTAAAGGCATTTACCCATCTATGCATTGCATAGGAGAGTTAATGATAAAGATTCAACATGGTGGTAAAATAATCAGTCACATTAAACTGCAAAATATAAAATCATTTAATGACTTCCAATATCCCTGGTGATAAAACTGGCTGAGGTGTAATTATTTAGAGGCTACTAGAAATCTAGAGTAACTCACCTCCTGGAAGGCACTTAAAATGGTTAAGTTGCGGCTGATTTGTTTTTTGATTGAATAAGTGGAAGTTTGACTGCCAAATGGATACACTCAGGTATCAAAAATGGAGACTAGGTAAAAATAGGGAGATTGTTCAACTTAAAATTTATTTCCAAATCAAAGCCATTTGAAAGAATAAGAAATTGCCATTAATGATTTCTCCCTATATCCAAAAATAGCCTAACTATGATTTCTAGTTTAGATAGTTGCAATACCTGGGGGAGAAGAGGGAAGCAAAACTGTCCTGCAATTAAAGTGAAAAAAGTTGTTGCTTTATACATTTGAAATAATAGATATAGTCTGGGGACTGTGTGATATTGTATTGCATGGAAACATTTTTCTTTAGAGTGTTTTGAGTTCAGTTATTTTGAAAACAGTATGCATTTTTAAAGTGTGTCAAAGCAATGAAAGCTTCTTAATAACAGAAACTGGAAATTGCCTGACAAAGTGAAATATTTTAATGATGTCAACTCTTCTGAAGCAGAATCCATTCATTGTTAAAAAGAGACAATTTATTTTTTAATTCAATAATAATTCTAGTCAATTTTAAGCTATATTCTTTCATAATTCTAACAATAAAAGGTAGTTTGCTGAATTAATATTACTTAAAAGAATATTTCTTTATCTTTTTGCTACTGCATTTTACAGCAAAGAACATTTAACACAGTTATCTTTGGTGAATTATACAAAATTAGTATTTTACCATTCCAGAAGTCACACACATTTTGGTCTCCATTCAAGATACTTGAGAGCAGCATGAAATTAAATTCTTAGTAATAGAAAACTACTTCAAAATGGTGGGGAATCCAGAAAAAAAAAAAGGCTTGAGCAAATTACATGAAATAACAACTTAGAACAAATTACATAAAATAATTTAATAAACAACCAGCATGATAGTTTGATGATGTAATCTTGGAAAAAGTAACTTTGGTAGGGATAAGATGCACACAGCAAAGCTGAGGTCTAATAACCTCACTGAGAGCTTATATTCAAAATTCCAGTTATGAAAACTGAATTCTGTCTTTAAAACTGAGCAAGTGAATATATAGATATATAAATAAGATATTAAATATAAGAACTTAAAAGTTTGAAATAATTGGCTCTAAAATTTCAGGATCTATATTCATTTAACCAGGCAAGTATTTGGTTAGGTCTATTGTAGATCAGACAGTATGGTTGGCCTGAAAACTACAAAATTTAGTAATCCATGAATTCTACTTTCAACATCCTCATATTTTAATAAAGGAGAAATACAAAGAAAATATAATTTAAATTTTTGTTTAGATTCCTGATTATTTTTATTTGTTATATTTAGGCTTATATGTATATACAAAATACAGTGCACTAAGAAAGTAAAATGCTAACTATATATGAAATGATACAGCATAGAAATTACACCTATAGGCTGTAACTGCTAACAGTCTGGGATCAACTCCCAGTTCCACTGGTAATCAGTTGTAAGCTACTTTAGGTTTCTCAGCTGTAAAATAGTATAATACCTACCTCAAAGCTGTTATAATGTGGGTTAATGGAATAATGCATTTAATACTGATATTAAAGTACATTTGGTATTTAATAATCACTTGGTAAATGTTGGTTAAATAATGATCATTATTAAATGAGAGGTAGCATTATGTTGCAGATGATGAATAGAAGCTTGTCAGACCAATTGTGGAGGAGTTACTATGCAAGAAATACATGTAAAAAAATAATATGGCAAATGTGGTAGCACCCTTAATAGCCCCTTTCTTTCTGTCAGGCTTTAGAAACTGGAGTTTCTTTTTTATTCTCCATCCTTTTTTTCTAGACCATCTCAATTATTCTCTTGGTCATAAATGCCATCAAAATGTTGATTATTTTCAAATTTATATCTCTAATGCAAACATCCCATTTAAACTCCAAGGTCAAATCTATAACCTTCCACCATCCAATTCATAAACTAGCATCGATATCCACCCAGTAGTTCAAGCTAGAGACCCAGCACTCATTCTACTTGCTTCCTTTCCCCATTCTAAATGGCCATACATCAGTAGGTCATCTTGATACCTGATTTTATCTCTACAGTGTATGTCCACTGTAACTATCCTCTCTGCTCGCCTCTTCTCCAGCAGCAACCTTGTTTGCACAATTTCCCTCCAGTCCTTCCACACAGAAGCCTGTCCTTATCTTTGTAAATAAATTGGGCTGTGTAATACCCCTGTTTAAAACTGTCCAGTTGTTTTATTATAGCTAATAAAAAATCACCACCCACTACCAGACAACAGTCCTAGTAAGATCTGTTCCCTGCTTAATGTCTCAACTACCTTTAAAAATCCAGACACGTTGGACATCTGAGTTTTGTGAAAGAGGCAAGACCTTTTTTTAAAAAAATTATTTACTTGTTTATATGTTTCTGACTGTGCTAGGTCTTTGTTGCTGAGCAGGCTTTTTCTCTAGTTGCAGTAGGCAGGGCTACTCTCTACTTGCAGTGGAGGGGCTTTTCATTGCCCTGGCTTCTCTTATTGCAGAGCATGGGCTCTAAGCTTCAGTAGTTGTGGCACATGGTCTCAGTAGTTGCTGTTCACAGGCTCTAGAGCACAGGTTCAGCAGTTGGGGCGCAAGGGCTTAGTTGCTCCAAGGTACGTGGAATCTTCCTGGACCAGGGATAAAACCCGTGTCTCCTGCATTGGCAGGTGAATTCTTTACCACTGAGCCACCAGGGAAGCCCAAGACAGGTCCTTTTTCTTCCAGAGATCCTCTGCCTGGAATTCTTTGCATACAACTATCACCATAGGGGGCTTCCCTAGTAGCTCAGCTGGTAAAGAATCTGCCTGCAATTCAGGAGACCCCTGTTTGATACCTGGGTCAGGAAGTTCCCCTGGAGAAGGGATAGGCTACGCACTCCAGTATTCTTGGGCTTCCCTAGTGGCTCAGATGGTAAAGAACCCACCTGCAATGCATGAGACCTGAGTTCAATCCCTGGGTTGGGAAGATCCCCTGGAAGTGGGCATGGCAACCCACTCCAGTACCCCCATGGACGGAGGAGCCTGGCAGTCCATGGAGTCACAAAGAGTTGGACACAGCTGAGGAACTAACCACACAGCACATCGCCATAGTAGATCCTTCTCAGTCTGCAAGTGTCAATTTAAAATGCACCTACTCAGTGTCAACTTCATTAGCCACCTGGTTTTACATATGTCTACCACTTCCTAGTTATTCTCTCTCATAGTACCCTGTTCTATTAATTCACAGTAAGTTCTTAAGACAATTATCTGCTTTTCTTAAACTGTTGAGGTTCTATGCCACCTAATTAATATCATATCAATTCATTCATTCAACAAATATTTATTGAAATATTCATGTGCTCAGCATGAAGTTATATAATATATATTTCAGAGGGATTATTTGAGCTGATAGGTAAAGATTATTTGCAAAAGAGCAAGAGAGGAATGCGAGGACTTGCTAGTCCATAAAACACATAAAAAGTGATGATCTCTTTGACTAGGCTGATTGCAAAGGAGATTCAGAAAAAGGGATGGATTCAATTGAATTAAGAATTGAATATGAAAGAGAATTGAGTTAAGAATTGAATGTGAAAGAGAAAGTAAGGAATGAAGGATTATTCCAAAGCTTTTTACTTGAGCAATTGAATTGATGACAATATGGTCAAAACAGGGAGTGAAATTGGTTTGAAAGAAAGATATCAAGAATTCCATTTTTTACATGTAAGTTTTGACGTGCCTTTTAGACATACAAGTGGAAATATCAAATTGGCAATTAAAATATTTGTTGGAAATCCACATGCAGTGTTTAGAATAAATATAAATTTGGTTGTTATCAACATGGAGATAGTATTAAGTGCCAGGCACTATTGTAAGCATTTTGTTTCTATTATTTAATACAATAACTCTATGAAGTAGGTACTATTTATTGCTTCCATTTTAGAGATGATAAAACTGAAACACAAAAAGAATAAAAGGCTTGTCCAAAATCACACAGCTAGTAAGTGCTAAGTCTGGGATTCAAACAAAGGATATTTGTCTCCAAAGTCCATGAAATGATGGGAGAAGTCCCTAGATGGAGCTGTCAGATGATTGAGTAGCAAATTTCACCCTAAAATAACAAAAGTAGAGGAGCTAGTAAAATATAATGAGAAGGAATGGACAAAAGGAAAATCAAGACAAAGCGGTGTGATGGTGGGGATGAAATTTTTTAAGGAGGGAAGAGCCATTCCCATTGAATTCTGCTGAGGGATAAAACAAGGTATAGAATGAGAAGGATCCCCCTGAACTGAGAATATTGGGCTGGAATCTCAGTGGAGTTGTGGGAATGGAGAGTGCCAGGAAGGTGAGTGATTGAAGACAAGGTTATTGCCTAGAAAGTTCCTTTGTAATGTTAAGGCACGTGATGATGTAGAAAGAATAAATGAATGTAAGAATGTAGTTGGTAATTTAAGAGCATCCAGAGAAGGCATGAAAAATAAGTTAGAGAGGTCCTAAGTACCACATAGCAAAGGTCCTTATGTCCCTGAACCTCTCCATGAAAATAATTGCAGTAATTGCTATTTTGCAAGCAAATGTCTCATTTTATTATTTCGGAATGACATATGCTGCAAGGAAATCAAACCATCATATTCAAAGTATTTAATGGGAATATATAATAAATGATAAAATTTGTTAATTTTAATCTCTCATTTTTGCATATCCAAGTTTTGTTTAGAATTGTTAACTAGTAAATCATCTTGGGTAGATTTTTTTTTTTAAATTGTAGTTGACCTTACATATAGTAAAATGCATGGATGTTAAGTGCATCATCTGTACCTTTTGATCTATTATGTATCTTATTGTGTTAGAAATTTTAAGTAATTCAGCCTGTGGTCAATTGCATGTCTATTCAAAATCATTTCTCATCTATGAATGTTACTCTTAGATCTCTCAACAAAAAGTAAAAGAACAGAAAAATTGAGAATAGAGTGATTAGCACTTTGAAATCTGTAAGTGCTACACAAATGTAAGAAATATGGACCAGAATCACTTTTATAGTAAAACTTCTTCTTATGGAATTATGTAAAAATTGTTTTAATAAATTGGATACACATATGTAAAACTTTTATAAAAACATCTAAAAGTGATAAGTATCTTGGTAGAAAAAAATAGCTAAAAATCCTAAGAAATAAAGACAGACACATATATACCTGTGGCTGATTCATGTTGATGTATGGCAAAAACCATCACAATATTGTAATTATCCTCTAATTAAAATAAATAGATTAATTTTTAAAAGAAAACTGTTAATCACTGATACATTGTAAAGAAAATGTTAGAGTTTCTTACTATTGAGCCATTTTTATAGGTCTTCTTGCTAGACTGCTACTACTTTACTCCTTTCTTTGAACTTAAATGGTGGACTTTGAGAATGACATGTTTCCAGTGACCTCACCACTATTGTGCAATGATTAATCATCATGAATACAAGTTAAGATCAAGCCATGGGAAGCTTGTCTTCTCCCATCTAATTTGATTAATGAGTTTTATGGCTGAGATGAATTGTGAAGAAAAAGTTAAAAGTACCTGAAGTACAATTGTGGTCCATCTCACATGAATTTTTAGGCAAATAGAAACAATCCTAAATATGAAAATTTTATAATTAGAACAGGATAGGATTACCCAATATGGCTACATATGATCATAAAAAATTGGAATATTCTGTGCACTCTGAAAATAAATAATAAATTCCCTTTCTAGTTACTTTCTTGTTGATAGCCACTAACACACTCTAGTAACCGTAAGAGAGTATTGCTTCTTTAAACTGGTGTCTTTACAAACCCAACAACATCAATCTTTCAGAAGTAATGAGGGTCATTCAAATATTGACATTGTCAGTCATAAGACAGTGTAGTTATTTACTTCAGTAACAGTAGAATTGCATTTATGACATGTAATTAAAGAATGGCCCATGGCAGCTTTTTAGACCTTAATGATTCAGTGAAAAAATATAATAATCTTTTAAAACAGTCAATTGAAAGTAAAGCTCAGCTTCAGTGATTTTTAAAATGTCAATACAGAGCTACAAATAACAGACAAACTCTCTTTGTCACGTTGTATACAAAATCCTTATTAGCATTAGAACTTACAATACTGACTTTTTAAAATTATAACAAGTAACCTTTATTTCTAGGGATCACCTATATTCCTGACCTAAATTTACAGATTTTTCTAATATACTTTTATAATTTGAATATTGAAGTTCTTTTGACATTTACTTGTGAAGTAAATGTTTTCCTTGAAACTTCCTTACCTCCAAATTTCTGTTCTAACTGACATTTATGTGTGTCAGAATTCAACATTTTAGTCTCATTATTCACAAACACACATATTTTATGGTCTCACTTACATAGAAACAAAATGGAAAGCACAATCTATTACTAGTACCTAAGATGTTCTCTTTTGGGCATTGGACTACAATACAATTCTATCCAGAAATAATGACCATTGTATCAGTTTACTAGGACTGCCATTACATATTACTACCAATTTAAATGATTCAAAGCAACAGATACTTATCGTCTCACAACTCTAGAAGCTAGAAGTCCAAAATCAAGATGTTGTCAGAGCCAGGCTCTCTCTAGAGGCTCTCGAGAATGATTCTTCCTTGCCTCTCCCTGACTTCTAGTGCTTCCAGTCCAAGGCATTCCTTGTCTTGTAGATATATCACTCCAGTCTCTACCTCTGGAGTCACATGGCATTCTTCCTGAGTCTCAGTCCAAATTTCTCTTCTTAAAGGGAGTCTAGTCACTGCATTAGGACCCACATAAGGTAAATTTTGCAGAATCTGTAAGAACCAGTAAACTTTCTTTTAATCCATCCTAAATAAAAAGCCACAGATATACACAAGAGGACCTGTATGAAGATTTTCATCATAATCATTGTTTAGAGCACAAAATTGTAAATAACTTAAATGTCTATCAAGTGTGGTAAGCAAATTGTCACCTATCCACACTATGAAACACTATGCAACAGCCAAAATAAATGATACAGAAATCTGTGCACTGATAAAAGATCTTCACAGTATGTTTTTGAGTAAAAATAGCAGGTTTGGTGGCATTATATTATTGATTTTTCCTGAGACTAAATACAGAGCAGGGTCAGTTTGTAAGAGCTCTGCAAATCTATGATAACTGAGACCTCAAGAACAACATACAGAAGAATATTTATCTTTCTGTCTTTCATAGAAGAGTCATTTATCCAATTCACACAAAAGTGGTATTAAGTCGTATGACATATATTAAAGACAAGGAATGGCAGAACACAAAACTGGTTTTATCCCACTAGGTTATCTGCCACTAAGCGTCTTTCCAATACTTACCCACATGGCAGTAAAGTTGTACATAAGCATCAGCAGTTAAGAGTTTTTGTTGCATTCTTATTGTTATTCAGTCACTCAGTCATTGTCCAACTATTCGCGACCCCAGGGACAGCAGCATGCCAGACTTCCCTGTCTTTCACTATCTCCTGGAATTTGCTCAGACTCATGTACATCGAGTCGGTGATGCTATCTATGTGTTCTTATAGGTTATCCCAAAGGCACTTCCAGTTTATGGACTCCAAGGTAGAGAAAAGGTGTGGACAAACTTAGGTTGTTCTGGTAGATTTATCCACAAGATCTCAGAGCTTTTAGAAGTATCAATAACTGGACAACTGTGCCAAAAGTCTGCCTATGGTTTGTTACAATGAATAAATGCCTGAGGAAGCCAGGCTGTAAGTTACAGACTTTTGAGATGAAAAATCTAAAGAGCTGCTGTGAGGGAAATTTAATCTTTCTTTGTTGGATAAATTTGCTAAAGAGAAAGAAGTCCCAGCAGAAAATCACATTATTCTTCCATGGGTCCATATCAAAGAGAGAAAAAGTAGGTTGAGGCCCCATTTCTAGGACCATATTCATGGATGTCATGAACACCTTTGACATTTGAGCTTATGGTAATGAAACTTATATGACCCCATGGTATAGGTTAGTTAGGAAAATGCCCTCATGTCATTTTTATGCACACAGGATTGGGGTAGAAATCATAGTCAACCCATGTGATATCATAAACACCAAGTGGCACAGGTCTAAAACTATATATAAAAACAGAATTCCCATCAAGAGTTAAAGCCATAACAAATTAAAACAAGAAATTGTATGGATGAAATAGAAGACACATTTTTATACCTGAAATAGTATAGCTATTTAATAAGCTACATGTTTCAAAAAAATCCATAAAATTAGAAATCTTCAAAATTTGTCTATAAGATTTTCAAATAAAGGACCAATCTTTTTTTCTGTTCTTATGTAGGGGTCTTTCCAATGAAGCAGTTCCATCAGAGATCTCCTCAAGTGTGGAAATAACTCAGATGTAAACATTTTTGGTCTAAAAGCATTCCTCTGGCCTGTCTTTGTAGCAAAATCTTCCAGGTAAGTAGTGTGAATGTATTTTTTGAAAAGGTAGAGAATTTCACTAAGTTGCAGGTTTATTAATCAATTAGTTCATGTTGTATAATGTCTTCTACTGACCAATTCAAAGAGGTCTAGAGGTTCCAATATCTAATTTCTGAGAAAAATATTCAAAGTACAAATTGAAAGTTTTGCCTTACGTCATCCAAAATACTACCCAAACCAGTAGGTTTTATTCATTGCTACATTTCCTTTGAATGTGTTGAATGAAATATATATCAGAGGAAAAAAAATTGCCTCGGTAAAATAAAAGTAAAATGTTGTTAAAGATGGAGAATATGGTTTCCTCTCTAACCGTACACAAACATCATTAACGAATGCAATTAATGTTAAGTGATTTTCATGAAAATTGTCCTAATCAAAAGAGGAAACTAAGGACATTTTAAGGAACTGAGATAAGTCTGTATTGATACAGCAAACAAATAATAACGTGGATAATGATGGAGATGTGACAATAATAAAAGCCATAATGTATGGGGGGCTAAGTCTCTGACACTGCACAAACGCACTTTATACAGATTTGTTTCTCATAACAACTCTAAGAAGTTGATGTTATTTTCTTCATTCTGTATAGTAGGAAACTGAAGCTTAGCAAAGTTAAAAGGCAGGCCTAAGTTCACAAAGCTGTTAATATTGATAACAGGACTCAAACCCAACCAACTTGGCTCCAAAGCTCGAGTTCTTTAAGAGTTGCTGAATGATTGTAATTCAAGTGTCTCTGAAAGACAATTCATTCAAACTTGGTCCTATTACTCTCTGCCAGTCTGTTCCAGGTACTCAGGATGCACCAGTAACTATATAAATGTTTAAACATACAATATGGTCAAGAATGATTTTAACTTGACAAAAACTAGTCCCATGTGTGCACTTGTCATACAGGAAAGTATATTGTTGCCTCTTATTTTTTGAAAGCTAAGAGATGTTAACCGTACTAAACCATCCTAAATGGATATAATATATCCATTGAAAATGATACAGCATTCCAATCAAGTAGCAAAATTAAAAGAGGGAAAGCATAATCAATATTATCATTTCCTGAAGTTTAGTAGAACTTACCTATTTTTTTTTCAGTTTCACTTTTTAATCCTGAAAGCATTACTTCAGTGTGTATACATTTATGCTAATCATATACCACAGCCATGGGTTCTTCTATCAATATGAAATGTTTTGTACTTGCTGTTTTTGTGCATCTTGTATTGTTATGTGCAATATACAAAATAATGTGTCTAACTATGCCATTTATGCTTTTGAAAGAAAAAGCAAATTACTTACTGAAGAGAATGGCATTTGCATGCATGTGTGTCAGCTTTCAAGCCATTTCCTTCTATAAAATATTGCTTTCTACACTTAGAAAATGCATCCATCCATCAGTTACAAACCATTTCAAAGCACTTTATGAATCTACAGAGCAAAATGTACTTATCTTACATTGGCAGTGTCCCAGCTGTTACAAAATTGCTATTGTCCTAATACTTACAAGGCAATTTTAGCATCAGTTAATAATTTTACAGGATAGATAACTTCTAAAGCATTATAAAATGACAGACATTAAACAATAGCAACTTAGCATTTTTTGAAACAGTTCATGACAGCTTAAAAACTAAAGTGATTTTAATGTATAGTCTATGCAGTTTTCGTTTCTCATTGACAATTCCTTTAGAAGATAAAAATGTGAAAATCCTTTTAAATAGTGGGTGAAAGAATAAAACAAATTTATCTTTAAAAGATATTCAGTAAAAATCTCAATTAGGAATAATGTCTCAAATCTTGCTGTACAGATAGTAGGTGACAAGAATTTGAATTTATTTAGGTAGAAAAAAATGATGGTATCATTTAATGGTAGGGTACCACAAAATAAAAAGGCGTATCTATTCATTAAAGCTAATACAAAAAGAAAAATACCATGAATAGCATTTTCTATAAATCGGTATGCATTATTTCTTCCTAAACACTGTTTTCTATCAATCTTAGTTTAAAAGCTTCAGTTAAAGGAAAAACCTGGGTAATTGTAACACTTGTGTTCTCTCTTACTCCCTTTGTTTAAGTTGTTAGGATAGCCATACAACCCTTTTTTGGCTAGATATTTTACCATTCACCTTTGATAGCTAATGCCTTGATGGTACAGAAGGAAAAATAGCTCTAAACAAATTACATTAATTGGCAGTTTGATGCCATACGTGCACAGTCTCTTCAAGGGAAAAAAAATGCTTTTGATAAGCACCAACGTGCAACAGTGGTTATTTTCATAAATGGACTTATTAAATAAAACCAATTATTCCATGAATGTTCACAAAGGCCAAGTAATTGACCACATCATCAAAATACAACCTAAATTCCCCTGATACACAATTACCATCTTCTTTATCACTGAGCACATTGATATTGCCTGGGCTCGTTATATACCAGCCACTCCAGAAAATCAAGTACAATCTGAATTTTCAAATGATGTAATTTATGTTCACACATTTAATTTTCTGTAGGATGTTACATGAATGTTTTAATACTGCCATTGTCTCAAAATTATAAAATGAGAAGATTGCACAATTTCAGCCTTTTTCATGGCACCAATGTATCTAAAGAAAACTGTAATTCAAAAAGCCCTTAATACTTTTTCAGTGTGCATTACAAGTTATTAACAGTTGTGTATTGTAAGACATACAAATCCTTATTTTACTCCTACTAGAAAGAATGCATACAGTAAAATACATCAAATTGCCAGTCTATATTACTAGCTGCATGGAGGTAGGGATCATGTCTCTTAAAGACTGCTTCATTCCTGTCTTCACACACCCTGCCTGGAATGTATTGGGTGCATCATAGGTGTTTGTTGATTGGCTGATTGACTGAACTGGTCTGATTTAATTGAGATTAACTATTTCAACTCTACACTAACTATTTTAAACTATTTTTTAATTCACATTTTAAATTTCAAACTTTTCTCAGTGTACATATGGAGAAGAGTTCTTGAAAAGAATACTCTTGATTCTGTCTCTTATACACATCTAAGGATCCCCCTGAACTGAGAATATTTATTAATAATATGAATAGGATAGTCACATCTATAATGAAAATATAGAATATGAAATAATATTGTAGATGCTTCTTTCTGCTTACCTTCATATGTCATCAAGTTAATAACAGACCTATTTAAATTATCAAATATTTGCTTACTGTGGCCTTTGCTAATATGTTTATTATTAACAGGTATTAAATATAGCATGTAATATGCAAATAACTGAATAAAAATATAAATAATGCTTGGTACTGAAAGAATAATTTTTTAATGAAAGTTCTACTTTCATAGTACCATTAAATTCAATCACTTTTGAAACTCAACCTCAAAATACACATCCATCTCCCCAAATTTTTGCAAGAATGTATTTAATGACAGTGGTACTGAATTACCTTTGAATGAATGAACATAGGGACAAAGAAAAACTTATTTATTTGGGGAGAATGCCACAGGAGTAGGGGTATGAAATTTGTCAAGCACTAGTTTTCATAAATAAGGAAACAGCCTAGGACTTTCCATCATCTTTTATTACTAGGCTCTAAGATATTTCAGACATGCAATCTTTGAAGTGTGTTTATAAAATCTCTTGAATAGATCTTGAATAGGTTTCCACTTTCCTTGCCACACCATTACATGGCCATGCTCCATTAGTACCATCTATGTTTAACCAAATGTGAAGATTTTCTAATGCTCCTATCAAAAGGGGTCAGAGATTTGACCTGCAGAGCAATGAACCTGAGTTCTTGAACCTAAACTAAACCTGGACACAGTAACTAGAGATGAGACTACACTTTGGGAGGATTCCACAGTAGATTTTTAAGCATATGACTAAGAATTACAATAGATATTTATCCTGTTGTTGAATTTCTAAACCTAAAAACTTCTTGCTAACTTAGTTTTCTTTGCCATCTTCTCACACACACCTGCATTGCATGAATTATTAATGTAAACATATTACTTTTTAAAGTTGTTTGTATTATTCAGACACACATCAACCACTTTCAGCAAGAAACTTGAAGAGCAAAACATGACTATTTAAACAGGAAAATTACTTAAAGGAAATAATAGCATGATGTTCTACATTTTGAATATGACTCTAGATACCATGCTAGTTCCAAGAAATTGGCCCAGAATGATCATACCTGAAATATCCTCCTAAGACTTCCCACTGTTTTGATTGGTCTTATCTAAAGTAGGCAGACCCAAATCTGAGGAACAATACAGACTATTCCAATTTCTGGGGTATCCCATACACTAAAGTCAACATGACCCTGCACCTCTGGAGTTGGCTGAGAGTCGCTCTGCCCAGCACATCTCAGACCCATTTCACTGAAATTGCCTCTTTGAACAGCTGCACTATAGCTATTGCCCACTGTCTCTCTTGGATGTGAATGCAACTTGTTAGAAATAAACGATCAATGCTGTTTGAATCTGCCAACAGATTTAAGCTGGCCCTCACACCACAGTAGCACAAGCTGAGACATCCCTTAAATAATGAGGAGTGTATCTCCTCTGAGCCCTAGAATGGCTTTATCTACATATGTTCAATAAGTTAATGTTTGAGCATGCATTCTAGATCTAGAATGCTTGGATTCAAACCCTAGTCTCGCATCTTTACTATGTGTAACCTTTGGAAGACCGCTTGGCCTGTCCAAACATCTTTCCTTATTTTAATCATAACTCTTCCTTATACTTTTCATTCTTCATGGTAAGGAACAAACCATCTCTTCGTAAGTTTAAGTCTATAAACATAATAATGGCAGTTTTTTCTTCTTGATAAGTAGTGATGTTTATAATGGTTAAATATTTCTGTGGCTCAGTGGTAAAGAATCCATCTGCCAAGCAGGAGATGCAGGTTCAATCCCTGGGTCAGGAAGACCCCCTGGAGAAGGAAATGGCAACCCATTTCAGTATTCTTGTCTGGAAAATCCCATGGACAGAGGAGCCTGGCAGTCTACAGTCCATGGGGTCACAAACAAATCAGACATGACTGAGCACACACACGCACACACACATTAAATCCTCACGCATATTACTCCATTTGTCTACACTCATCTTTGATTTCATCTTAGACTTAAATAAAGCTTCCCTTAACTTACTCACATTTCAAAGGATGGAGCTAGGATTCTTATGATAGAAATAGTGTTTTCTCCAAGAATTTCTTGAAACATGAAGATTCAGATCATGAATAGCTTTTTCAATCATATGCTCACAAATTATTCCATTTTATCATCTTCCCATAAACATTTTGAAGTTATTTATGATACGTATGGCCTTTAAGTAGAGGGTGCATATGATGACTTTCCATAGCTGAAAACATTCATAGTACAGAAAGGCAAAGTGGCAAACTTAACGTTGACTATGGGCAAACTTTTTAGTAGGATTGACTAAACTTTCAAAAACAAGTGGGAAGGAGAATCATCTCATCGTAGATCTTTACCCATACTTCTTTGGTACTTTTATATTCAAAGTTATCTGTGATTAACGTACTTCAAACAATAAGCAAAATATACATTGACTAGTTGGTGTTTGTTACATGTTATGGGAATGATGTGTAAGAGATCAACCCAACCTGGCTCTCAGGGGCATAACAGTGCAACCAGGAAGATAAAATTAAAGTTCGGGGAACTAACTTGGGAAGATCATTAGGTATTAAAATGTATAGAGCAGTCTATATGTGTGCCAGAGGTCATATTTTAAAAATACTTCTCAGTGCATCTTGAGGGGTACCCCTTTATGAGTTTCTTTTCCTACAACACTTTTGCTACTTCATCCAAGTAAAGGAGAAAGTGAATGCCATGTAAGGTAGAAGAAGGAAATGAACCAAAGCAGTTTCTGTCAGATGGAGAAATATAAAGACCTTCCATCTTTAAGGAAGAAAACAAGAAAGACAAAAAAATGAAGGAAAAGGTATGATGTCAATCATAAGCATACTTTCTTATCATTCCTCCATCCTCCAGAAATGAGGGAGCCAGGAGTAATACATAACAGACTGTGTGTGTGTGTGTGTGTGTGTGTGTGTGTGTGTGCTGAGTTACAAGTATTTATTTCAGTTTCACCTGAACATTAGCTTTACTTGTGGTAGTCAGAGATCATTATTAACCTTAACTGAAACCATTTCTCACACCACTGAAACTGGCTAACTTAGATGCATATTGAGATGCTCTTTTAAAATACATGGATTGTCTTAGATGATCACTAGGGTAAAGTGCAAAAATTTTAATTTAGACATCCAGAAAAGTTGCACAGATCATACAAAGAATTCTCATTCACTCTCTTCCCAGTTTCCCACAATTTTACATCTTATATAACTATTGTTCAATTATTAAAACCAAGAAATTTTATATGTTTAAACTCAAAAATAAAACAAATGAATAAATATGACAAAACAGAAGCAGACAGATGCAGATAACAAGTTAGTGGTTACCAGAGGGGAGAGGGGTGGGGAAGGGCCAAAATATATGAAAAGAATTAAGAGGTACAAACTACTAGGTATAAAATAAATAAGTTACGAGGATATATTTGTACAGCACAGGCAATAAGCCAATACTTTTCAATTACTTTATTTGTAGTTACTTTATAAAAATATCAAATCTCTATATTGTACACCTAAAATGAAATAATAGCATAAGTCAACTATACTTCAATTTAAAAAAGTAAGAAATCAACAATGATGTCATATTACTAACCAATATGAAAGCCTTATTAGAATTTTACCAGTTATTCCACTAATATCCTTTTCTCTGGCCCAAGATTCAATCCAAGGTCCCATATTGAATTTAGTTGCTTTTGTGGGTTCTTCAATCTGTGATAGTTCCTCAGTATTTCATGTTCTTGACACATTTGAAGAACTCATGCCAGTTATTTTTTAGAACATCCTTCAGTTTGTGTTTCTCTAGTGCTTTCTCATAATTAGATTATTGTTAACGTTTTGGCAAAAATATAGCAGAACTGATGCTATGTCCCTCTCTGATGCTGCTGCTGCTAAGTTGCTTCAGTCATGTCCGAGTCTGTGTGACCCCAGNCACATTTGAAGAACTCATGCCAGTTATTTTTTAGAACATCCTTCAGTTTGTGTTTCTCTAGTGCTTTCTCAT
Source organism: Cephalophus harveyi (assembly GCA_006410635.1). Classification (NCBI taxonomy): domain Eukaryota; kingdom Metazoa; phylum Chordata; class Mammalia; order Artiodactyla; family Bovidae; genus Cephalophus; species Cephalophus harveyi. Next base: position 202,121 of record SJYT01079543.1, on the reverse strand, counting down.
AATTAGATTATTGTTAACGTTTTGGCAAAAATATAGCAGAACTGATGCTATGTCCCTCTCTGATGCTGCTGCTGCTAAGTTGCTTCAGTCATGTCCGAGTCTGTGTGACCCCAGAGACGGCAGCCCACCAGGCTCCCCTGTCCCTGGGATTCTCCAGGCAAGAACACTGGAGTATGTTGCCATTTCCTTCTCCAATGCATGAAAGGGAAAAGGGAAAGTGAAGTCTCTCAGTCATGTCTGACCCTTCACAACCGCATGGACTGCAGCCTACCAGGCTCCTCTGCCTGTGGGATTTTCCAGGCAAGAGTACTGGAGTGGATCGCCAGTGCCTTCTCCATATTTCCTTCTCTGTACATCATATATTGGAATAAATTATGGCATTATATCTTATTATTGGTAATGTTAACTCTAATCACATGGCTAAATGGTGTCTGTGAGTCTTCTCTGTTCAATGTTAATATTTCCCCCTTCATAATTAATAAGTATTTTGTGAGGAAATACTTTCAATTATACAAATATCCTGTGGTGGTGGTGGTGAAGTCGCTCAGTTTTGTCCGACTCTTTGTGACCCCATGGACTGTATGTAGCCTACCAGGCTTCTCCGTCCATGGGATTCTCCAGGCAAGAATACTGGAGTGGGTTACCATTTCCTTCTCCAGGGGATCTTCCCGACCCAGGGATCGAACCCAGGTCTCCCGCATTGGAGGCAGACGCTTTAACCTCTGAGCCACCAGGGAAGCCACAAATATCCTATTTCTCATCAATCATTAATTTAACATCAACTGATGGTTTGAACAACATGTAAGTAGGGAGACAGATTTCACAAATATTACTGACATGTTTGTTTAATGGTGACTTTAATTTCACTTACTCCTTGTAGATTTATTCCTTTATATTCTCCTGTAAAGCAGAGTTATTCCTGGTGTTGCTCAGTCACTAAGTCTGAGTCTTTGCTACCCAATGGACTGCAGAGCAACATGCTCCTCTGTCCTTCACTATCTCCCCCGATTTGTTCAACTTCACATCCACCAAGTCAGTGATTCTGTCTAACCATCTCATCCTCTGCCACCCCTTCTCCTTTTGCCTTCAATCTTTCCCAGCATCAGGGTCTTTTCCAAATAGTCAGCTCTTCACATCAAGTGGCCAAAGTTTTGGAACTTCAGCTTCAACATCAGTCCTTCCAGTGAATATTCAGGGTTGATTTCCTTTAGGATTGACTGGATTGATCTCCTTGCTGTCCAAGGAACTTTCAAGAGTCTTTTCCAGCACAATTCAAAAGCATCAATTCTTTGGTGTTCAGCCTTCTTTATGGTCCAGCTCTCACATCCATACATGACTACTGGAAAAACCATAGTTTTGACTGTATGGACATTTGTCAGTAAAGTGATGTCTGTTTTTTAATATGCTGTCTAGGTTGGTCATAACTTTTCTTCCAAGGAGCGAGCGTCTTTTACTTTTGTGGCTGCAGTCACTGTCCATAGTGATTTTGGAATCCAAGAAAGGAAAATCTGTTACCGCTTCCACTTTTTCCCCATCTATTTGCCATGAAGTGGTGGGATTGAATGCCATGATCTTAGTTTTTTGAAAGTTGAGTTTCAAGCCAGCTTTTTCACTCTCCTTTTTCACCCTCAACAAGAGGCTGTTTAGCTACTCTTCACTTTCTGGCATTAGTGTGGTATTATCTGCATATTTGAGGTTGCTGGTATTTCTGTCAGCAATCTTATTTCCAGCTTGAGATTCATCCAGCCCAGCATTTCACATGGTGTATTCTGCATAGAAGTTAACTAAGCAGAGTAATAATAGGCAGCCTTGTCAGACTCCTTCCCCAATTTGAAAACAGTCCAATGTTCCATGTCCAGTTTTAACTCTTGCTTCTTGACCTGTATACACGTTTCTCAGGAGACAAGTAAGGTGGTCTGGTATTCACATCTCTTTAAGAATTTTCCACAGTTTTTTTGTGATCCACACAGTCAAAGGCTTTTACATAGTCAGTGAAGCAGAAGTAGATGTTTTTTCTGGAATTCCCTTACTTTCACCATGATCCAGTGAATATCAGCAAGTTGATCTCTGGTTCCTTTGTCTTTTCTAAAACCAGCTTATACATTTGAAAGTTCTCAGTTGATGTCCTGTTGAAGTCTAACTTGAAGAATTTTGAGCATTACTTTAATAGCATATGAAATGAGTGCAATTGTGTGGTGGTTTGAATATTCTTTGGCATTGCCCTTCTTTGAGATTGGAATGAAAACTGACCATTTCCAGTCCTGTGGCCACTGCTGAGTTTTCCAAATTTGCTGACATATTGAGCACAGCACTTCAATAGCATCATCTTTTAGGATTTTAAAGAGCCCACCTAGAATTCCATCACCTCCACCAGCTTTGTTTGTAGTAATGCTTAAAGCCCACTTGACTTCAAAACTCCAGGATATCTGGCTCTAGGTGAGTGACCACACAGTTGTGGTTATCCTGGTCATTAAGACCTTTTTTTGTACAGCTCTGTGTATTCTTGCCACCTCTTCTTGATCTCTTCTGCTTCTGTTAGGTCCTTATACTTTCTGTCCTTTATATGCCCATCCTTGCATGAAACATTCCCTTGATATCTTCAATTTTCTTGAGGAGATCTCTAGTCTTTCCCATTCTATTGTTTTCCTCTATTTTTTTCCATTGTTCATTTTAAAAGGGCTTCTTATCTGTCCTTGCTATTTTCTGGAACTCTGCATTCAGTTGAGTATATCATTCCCTTCTCCCTTGCCTCTTACTTCCCTTCTTTCCTCAGCTATTTGTAAAGCCTCCTCAGACAATCACTTTGTCTTCTTGATTTCTTTTTCTTTGGGATGGTTTTGGTCACTGCTTCCTGTTACAAACCTCCATCCACAGTTCTTCAGGCACTCTGTTTACCATATCTAATCTCTTAAATCTACTTATCACCTCCACTGTATAATCTTAATGGATTTGATTTAGGTCATACCTGAATGTCTTAGTGGTTTTCCCTACTTTCTTCAATCTAAGTCTGTATTTTGCAATACGGAGCTCATGATCTGAGCCATAGTCAGCTCCAAGTCTTATTTTTGCTAATTATAGATAGCTTCTCTATCTTTGGCTGCAAAGAAACATAATCATTCTGATTTCAGTATTGACTGTCTGGTGATGTCCACGTGTAGAATCGTCTCTTGTGTTGGAAAAGGGTGTTTGCTATGACCAGCACTTTCTGGTGGTCAAAAACTCTGGAAAAACTCTGTTAGCCTTTACCCTGCTTCATTTTGTTCTGCAAGGCCAAACATGCCTGTTACTCCAGGTATAGTTTGACTTCCTACTTTTTCATTCCAACCCTCTATGATAAAAGGGTATCTTTTTTGGTGTTAATTCTAGAAGGTTTTGTAGATCGACATAGAACCAGTCAACTTCAGTTTCTCTGGCATCAGTGATCGGGGCATACCCTTGGATTACTGTGATATTGAATGGTTTGACTTAGAAATGAACTGAGATCATTCTGTCATTTTTGAGATTATACCCATGTATTGCATTTCAGACTCTTTTTGTTGACTATGAGGGCTACTCCATATTTTCTAAAGGATTCTTGCCCACAGTAGTAGATATCATGGTCATCGGAATTAAATTCCTCCATCCCCAACCACTTTAGCTCACTGACTCCTAAGATGATGATGTTCACTCTTGCCATCTCCTGTTTGACCATGTCCAATTTACCTTGATTCATGGATCTAACATTCCAGGTTCGTATGCAATATTGTTCTTTACAACATCAAACTTAACTTTCACTACCAGACACATTCACAACATATCCTCAATCTTCCAGTGTCATTATCTTCTTGCCTTTTCATACTGTTCATGGAGTTCTTGCAGCAAGAAAACTGGAGTGGTTTGCCATTCTCTCTTCCAGTGGATCACATTTTTTCAGAACTCTTCACTATGACCCATCTATCTTTTTTGGCCCTGTATGGCATGGTTCATAGCTTCACTGAGTTATACAAGCCCCTTCACCATGAAAAAGCTGTGAACCATGAAAGGCTAAAGAAGAGTACTCTATTTATTTACTTTTCCATTTATATTTGTATATCTGTGTGCTGCTGCTGCTGCTGCTGCTGCTGCTGCTGAGTCGCTTCAGTCATGTCCGACTCTGTGCGACCCCACAGATGGCAGCCCATTGGGCTCCACCATCCCTGGGATTCTCCAGGCAAGAACACTGGAGTGGGTTGCCATTTCCTTCTCCAATGCATGAAAGTGCAAAGTGAAAGTGAAGTCGTTCAGTCGTGTCCGACTCTTAGCGACCCCATGGACTGCAGCCTACCAGGCTCCTCCGTCCATGGGAGTTTCCAGGCAAGAGTACTGGAGTGGGATGCCATTGCCTTCTCCAGTATATCTGAGTAGTCATTCATAATCATTTTTAATCTAGAGGTTGTAGTTCAAGCTGGGGCTTACCTGGCAGCTCAATGCTGAAGAATCCACCTGCAAATGCAGGAGATGCAAGTTCCATCCCTAGGTTGGGAAGATCCCCTGTAGAAGGTAATGGCAGTCCTCTCCACTATTCTTGCCTGGGAAATCCCACAGACAGAAGAACTTGGTGGGTTATAGTTCATTGGATTACAAAAGAGTCAGACACAACTTACTAAGTAAACAACAGTAATTCAAACTAGCATTATTTGGGTTGTTCTCTAATTGATCCAACTTTGGTCATTGGGAGTTCCTAAACTTGTTTTTTGTGGTGATTTCTAGAGTTGCCCTGTCATTTTGTGGATGCTTCCATACTTTTTTTTATCTTAAAATATTCCAGTCTTATCTTGTTTTTTCCTACCCTGGTCCTTTCCAGCACCAGCTATTTCTCCAAGGAGTCCTGGTTCCTTTTACTGGAATTATATTTAAATTCCAAGATCTAAGAGTTAAATGTGGTTATTGCTACTGGGAAGTAATTGTTTCTAGGCGCCCCCAGAGAACAAAGCTGGGAAATAGATGTATGTGTAATAACACATGAATACACACAACTATTTATTTCTGTAACTATCCAACTGTGTGTGTATATACATATATATATATATATATATTTAAAGAAAACTGAGTTCATTCTGATATGTTTTATTCCAATTTAACATGACAATTCATTTTATTTTTTCTCATTTTCATTAGTAACCTCTTCCTCTGCCAATGAGAAACATGGTTCTTATGAACAAAAGACAGTATATTTGCTTATTTATTCTGACCTAGTATGAACATGGAGAAGGCAATGGCACCCCACTCCAGTACTCTTGCCTGGAAAATCCCATGGACGGAGAAGCCTGGTAGTCTGCAGTCCATGGGGTCACTACAAGTCGGACACGACTGAGCAGCTTCACTTTCACTTTTCACTTTCATGCATTGGAGAAGGAAATGGCAACCCATTCCAGTGTTCTTGCCTGAAGAATCTCAGGAATGGGGGAGCCTGGCGGGCTGCCATCTATGGGGTCGCACAGAGTCGGACACAACTGAAGTGACTTAGCAGCAGCAGCAGCAGTATAAATATAAAATACTTTTAGAATTCACTTACACCCATGTTAGAAGGACTTCTGAGGTGGCACTAGTAGTAAGGAACCAACCTGCCAAAACAGGAGACATAGGAGACATAGATCGCTTGGTTGGGAAGATCCCCTGGGGGAATGGCATGGCAATATTCTTGCCTGGAGAATCCCCATGGACAGAGAAGCCTGATGGCCTAAAGTTCATAGGGTTGAAAAGAGTTGAACCCAACTGAAGCAACTCAGCATGCACACCCATGTTAGAAACAAATTTATTAAACAGATTGCAGCATTTGTAGGAAACTTTTTGTCTTTAGATTTACTATATTTAGTCAAAATATTGCTTTCTACAGTTATTCACTTTAGTTCTTTTGTTTCCACCTTCATCAATGTGGTTATTTTATTCATTTATAATACAATCAGGTTCACTTGTTACTGTGTTTCCAGTTTGGGTTTTCCTTACACCCTCTTTTCTTTAATTATTTATTTATTTGACAGGTATATAAAACAATAACATGATTCTAAGAGTAAAAGCTATAAAAAATGTATAATCACAAAAGTATTACTTCTCCCTCAGTCCTATACCATGTTACCATTGCCTCTTTATTGCCATACCTTTTCTACTCATGCCAGTACATAATCAGTCTCTTTAGTGTGTTTTATTCCTTGCTATAAGTCTTTTTCACAAATAAGTAGATACATGTATATTCTCTTATTCTTCCTTAATGCTTAAATAGTCACATACTAGAAAGTGAAAGAGGAGAGTGAAAAAGTTGGCTTAAAGCTCAACATTCAGAAAACGAAGATCATGGCATCTAGTCCCATCACTTCATGGGAAATAGATGGGGAAACAGTGGAAACAGTGTCAGACCTTATTTGTGGGGGCTCCAAAATCACTGCAGATGGTGATTGCAGCCATGAAATTAAAAGACGCTTACTCCTTGGAAGGAAAGTTATGACCAGTCTAGATAGCATATTCCAAAGCAGAGACATTACTTTGCCAACAAAAGTCCATCTAGTCAAGGCTATGGTTTTTCCAGTGGTCATGTATGGATTTGAGAGTTGGACTGTGAAGAAAGCTGAGCCCTGAAGAATTGATGCTTTTGGACTGTGGTGTTGGAGAAGACTCTTGAGAGTCCCTTGGACTGCAAGGAGATCCAACCAGTCCATCCTAAAGGAGATCAGTCCTGGGTGTTCTTTGGAAAGAATGATGCTAAAGCTGAAACTCCAGTACTTTGGCCACCTCATGTGAAGAGTTGACTCATTGGAAAAGACTCTGATGCTGGGAGGGATTGGGGGCAGGAGGAGAAGGGGACGACCGAGGATGAGATGGCTGGATGGCATCACCGACTCGATGGACCTGAGTCTGAGTGAACTCCGGGAGTTGGTGATAGACAGGGAGGCCTGGCGTGCTGTGATTCATGGGGCTGCAAAGAGTCAGACACGACTGAGCAACTGAACCGAACTGAATAAATGCTTTTTGCACTTTGCTTTTTTTACAGAACAATATAAACTGAAAAGATATTTCTCATTTTTATTCAGATGCATGATGCTCCATTGTGTAGATGTAGTAGTTTACTCAACTGTTTTTCTTATGTGTGAGCATTTTGGCTGTTTACAATATTTCACAAGTATAATAAAGAAAATTTTAAGAGATTTCCAGTGAGAGAATTTGTTTCTGTATCCTCAGGATACTGACTAGGAAAACTTCAATAATCTTAGACAAGCTACACAGGGCACTGGGGGTATGGTACCTCAGGAGCTAAGAGGATAGAAACTTCTCTGCTGGTTCAGTGGCTAGGACTCCACTCTCTTAGCCAAAGGGGCTTGGGTTTGATCCCTGTTTGGGAAACCAGGATCCTGCATGCCACAGCTAAGATTTCGCATGTCACAACTAAGACCTGACATAGCCAAATAAATAAAATAAAATGCTTTTTAAAAAAAGAAGAAGTTAAGAGGATAAGAACAATCTATGGTGGTAGAGCATCAGACTCCTCATGGCCCATACATGATGTGTGGGGCATCCACACACTCAGTTGCTGAGACTACAAGTAGATCACAGTAGGCTGGGGTCCATTGCAAAGACTGAAGGATGAAAGTATTTCATGACCAAAAGGCATGACCAAGTTCACAGTCAGAAGGAGCAGATTACAGAATTATGTCCAAATGAGACAAATTCTCAGTGGACTCCATTGAAAAAAAGTGTCAAGGTGAAATGAGGGTCCCTTCGGCAGAGGGAGCAGGGTCTAGAGAATAGTATAAAATATATTCACTATGAATTTCCTCTGGAGAACTTCCATCTTGGATGAGGAAGGAGAGACTTGGAGGAAGTTGGAATTTGGGTAGAAGCTCATCTTATCAGGGAGATTGAATTTCAAATCACTGAATGTTACCTTACAGAGACTATTATATTAATTATGTATTGCTGTGTAGTAAATTATCCCAAAACTTAGTGGCTTAAAACAACAAACATTATCTCAAAATGTCTATGGCTCATTAATTCAGGAACTGCTTAGCTGGGTGGTTCTGGCTCTGGGTCTCACATGAGATTGCAAACAAAATGTCAGCCAGAGCTTCTGTCATCTGAAGTCTTGACTGGGGCTTCAGAGTCTGCTTCCAAGCTCATTCACATGGCTGTTGGCAGGAAACTTCACTTCCTCACTAGCTGTTGGCTAAAGGCCTCAGTTCCTTGCCACATGGGTCTCTCTGTGGTCTTTTTTAGTGTCCTTATGACATGGCACTTGGCTTCCTGTAGACTCAGTGGTCCCAGAGAAGGAGCAAAGAGGAAACCACAGTACCTTTATGTTCTAATCTCACACGTGACACATTATCAATTCCACCATATTCTTTTCTTTAAAAGTAAGTCACTAGGTTAGCCCACATTCTGGGGAGGGGAATCAGACTCTACCTTTCGAATGGAAAAGTATCAAAGAATATGTGGACATATGTCACAACTGTAATAACTGTTTTAATCTTGAAGAGATGAGCTACTTATAATTAACAAACTAAAATTTGTTTCTTTCATCAGCAGGGCTTAGGCTCCAGAACAAGATCAGTACAAAATAAACTCCTGTTTTTAAATATGTTATATGTAAGTTGTCCTATGATTTGAAGTGCTGAAAAAACCATATACATTCTCAAATAACTTTTTTAAAACTTTTTATCTTGTATTGGAATATAGCCAATTAGGGCTTCCCTGGTGGCTCAGACAGTAAAGAATCTGCCTCCAATTCAGGAGACCTGGGTTCAGTCCCTGGGTCAGGAAGATCCCCTGGAGAAGGGAATGGCAACCCACTCCAGTATTCTTGCCTGGAGAGTCACATGGACAGAAGAGCCTGGAGGGCTACAGTCCATGTGGTTGCAAAGAGTCAGACACAACCGAGAGACTAACATACAAACACATAGCTGATTAGCAAACAATGTTGTGAGAGTTTCAGGTTAACACTTTCTTTTAATATTTATTTTTATTTATTTGATCACATTGGGTCCTAGTCACTGCACAGAGGATCTTTGATCCTCATTTTGGCACATGAACTCTTAGTTGTGGCATGTGGGATCTATTCCTAGGCCAGGGATCGAACCCAGGCCCCCAGCATTAGGAGATCAGAGTCCTAACCACTGGACCACCAGGGAAGTCCTCTCGAATAAATTTTTAAAAACTGAATCTATACTACCTTTATGAAGTCACTGATCAGGGACTCATCCTGCATCTGTATAACCTCATCCTGCATCTGTATCATCAGTAAGATTGGAGAAGAGTTTAAATTCTCATTTCCATGACTCTTGAATTCTACAGTGTAAAATAACTTAGGTTTTATAATAATAAACCTTGATAGAAAGATGTATATTCAGATATACATTGGTTAGAAACTCATTTCTAGTTATTTACTAGTTTTATGTGAGTTTCTTTGTGCTTCCATCTTCAACACCTTCTTCATAGTATTGATATATCACTAAAGCACCTAGCATAGTACCAAGAACATGGTAGATACTCAAAGAATGATATTATCACTCCATGCCATGCAAATATAATTATATTGGTATGGTTTTAGGACTGAATTTCCTAACCCTCGTTCTGTTTAGAACTCTACAAAATGCTATACCTAAGTAACAAGGACATACAATCAGGTGGCATTGGGAGATAAACTTTATCATCTTCATCAAGTGTGCTAAGCTAAGTCTTTTCAGTCATGTCTGACTCTGTGCGACCCCACAGACGGCAGCCCACCAGGCTCCGCCGTCCCTAGGATTCTCCAGGCAAGAACACTGGAGTGGGTTGCCATTTCCTTCTCCAATGAATGAAAGTGAAAAGTGAAAGTGAAGTCACTCAGTCGTGTCCAACTCTTAGCGACCCCATGGACTGCAGCCTACCAGGCTCCTCTATGCATGGGATTTTCCAGGCAAGAGTACTGGAATGGGGTGCCATTTTCCACATCAAGTGTGCATGTGTGCTAAATCACTTCAGTCATGTCCAACTCTCTGTGACCCTATGGACTATAGCCTGCTAGACTCCTCTGTCCATGGGCTTCTTCAGGCAACATACTGAAGTGAGCTGCTGTGTCTTCCTCCAGTGAACCCGAGTCTTCTGTATTAGCAGGAGGATTCTTTACCACTGAGCCAACTAGAAAGCCCATCAAGTATAATATTCATAATAAATTAAACTAATGAAATATATTCATAAATACCTAGGATTCAGTTCAGTTCAGTTCAGTCGCTCAGTCATGTCCGACTCTTTGCGACCCCATGAATCGCAGCACGCCAGGCCTTTCTAACTGTTGCTTCCTGGCCTACATACAGATTTCTCAAGAGGCAGGTCAGGTGGTCTGGTATTCCCATCTCTTTCAGGATTAGAACACAACTTTTCAGTTACCAAAGGAAGATTTCCAAGAGTTAAGGACTCTGATACTGGAGTCAGAAAGCCTGCATTAAAATAACCAGTTCCATACTTACTAAGTGTATGACTTTGGGCAAATCAGTAACTTCTCTGTGCCTGTTTCATTATCTATATAACAGAAATAATATTTTCTTTCTCATAGGGTTTTGGGAAGATTAGTTAATACATTCAAGTAATTAAATGAAAACCTGGAATATAGTAAGTGCTAAATAAATGTTAGCTGTTTTCACTGACATGATTATTACTATTGCAATTATTACATTCATTTGCTTTTTTTTTCTTTGGAAAAAAAAGAAGAGTTTTAAAGTTAAAAACAAGAAAATACTGTTAGTAATTCCAAGTGATATTTTAAAATAATTTCCTGTTGGGATTTTGTGAGCTATTTTAAGAATAGTAAGGAAAGATTTTATTTTTAACCCTTCGTCACTTGACAGAAGAATCTCAGAAAACCCAAACGTTGTATGTAGGTAAATTTTGGAGCTGAAAAGGTCCTTTTTCAGCATTTCTGAATCTGGATTAAGATGTATATCTGTTAGTCATTTTGAGGCCAAGCTGAACAGAGTGCCTCAAGGGTAGAGAGACTTGTAAGGAATTCCCTGGTGGTTAGGACTCCACACTCTCACTGCTAAGGGCCTAGGATCAGTTCCTGGTCAAGGAACTGAGATCCCACAAGCTGAGGGTGCAGCCAAAAAAGGAAGAGTTGTAGCTACTTTTGTGATCCTAGAGTGATCATGATTCTCCCTGCTTCTGCAGCCCTCCGTCCTGCATGTGCTAATCACTGACGAGAATTCTCACAAGATTATTGACCCAGTTACTTATTTCCCTGGTGGCGCAGAGGTTAAAGCGTCTGCCTGCAATGTTGGAGACCTGAGTTCAATCCCTGGTTCAGGAAGATCCCCTGGAGAAGGAAATGGCAACCCACTCCAGTATTCTTGCCTGGAGAATCCCATGGATGGAGGAGCTTGGTGGGCTACAGTCCACGGGTCGCAAAGAGTTGGACACAACTGAGCGACTTCACTTTCACTTTCTTTACTTATTTCCAGTGATAGACTAAGCCCCTCACAGGGCTTTCCCTGGTGACTCAGTCATAAAGAATTCGCCTGGCAGTGCAAGAGACTCAGGTTCTATCTCTGGGTCGGGGAGATCCCCTGGAGAAGGAAATGGTGACCCCTTCCAGTATTCTGGCCTGGGAAAAGTCCCATGGACAGAGGAGCCTGGTGGGCTGCAGTCCATAGAGCAGCAAAAGAGTCACACATGACTTAGAGACTAAACAATAACACTAAACGCCTCAACAGGAAGAGTTGAAGTTCCTGAATTTGAGAGAAATTGTGATGGGGTTAAGTATGGCCAAGAAAGCTTACTTCAAAACCTAGGAAAATAACACTAGCTTTTCCCCATACCATATATTTTGAAAGCTTGATTCAACTGAGAGTTTTACACAAAAACAAAAACCGGCTTAAAATATGCACTGATTATTACTGGAAAAATGTAGACTTTAAGCTGAAAAAATTTTAAAGTCACAACTTTGCACAATATAGTGGTAGCCTCTTCTGGTTGACAGAGGTCTAGTAGTCTAAGTGAATATCACCCCAGCCCAACTATGCCTTGTGGGAAAAACTTGTCCAGTACCCAAATATCACTAGCCAGTGATTATGAGAGTGGTCACATTTACAAAAATAGTCAGACTGTGGCTAGGTCTTAGTGCATATACATTTTATTGCACACCTCATCTTTTCCTCAAAATTCCCCTTCTGAAATTCTCAAAGGGGAGCTTCTCATGTTTTCCAGAACAAGTTTTACTTCTATTTTTCATCTCTGCTCACTTCAGAGAAATCCAGTACTCATGAACCGCTTGAGGATGCAGTCACACCCCATTACTGTTGCCTTTCTCCACCATCCCCACTCTGACTGTCCCTTTGGATGTGAATTTCGCACAGAAGTCTACAGTGGAGTGAGAAGTCAGAGATAAACCTCTGGCTGCCTCCAAGTGGAATTTTAGTGGTATTATCAAGATGATATGGTTGGAATTAATTTGTACTAAAATGTTCATGACTTATGTATAGTATTTTCATTATAAATGAAGTAATTTAGTGCCTAAGTTTAATAGAAAAAATGATTTTTATTTTTTGGCCATACAATAAGGTGTGTGGGATCTTAATTCCCCCACCAGGGGTCAAGCTCACGCATAGTGAAGTGGAAGCACAGAGTCCTAACCACTTAACCACCAAGGAATTCCCTGATTTTTAACAGAAAAAAAAGTCTTCACTGAAAAGCTACTATAAGAGATTGTGTGGATGATGTAGCCTTGTGGTGGTGGTGGTGGTGAAGTTGTGTCTGACTCTTTGCAACACTATGGACTGTAGCCTGCTAGGCTCCTCTGTCCATGGAATTTTCCAGGCAAGAGTACCAGAGTGGGTCGCCATTTCCTTCTCCATGGGATCTTCCTGACCTAAGGATAAAACCAAGTCTCCCGCGTTGTAGGCAGGATACTTTAACACTGAGCCACCAGAAAATCCCTATGGTATCTTTCAAAATCGAGAACTGACCTCAATATTACAGAATCAATGAAGCAGTATAATTCTCGGCAAAGGAAAAAGGGATCAAAAGGAAAATTTTTTAAATGGAGAGGTGAAGATTCATCTTTGCTTCTTTTAGCAATCAGGCAGCCTCTTGAGTGAGTCCATAAAGTCCAGGTTTTTCTTTCATTCTAAGCTTTAAAAATGGATTTATAAATCTTTGCCTAGTTGAGATGATAGGTAATAACTCCAGGGAATCAGAATAAAGCACACTTTATAGATATAAAATGTTTTGCAAAAGGAGGTTGACCTCTTTGCTGAAATTTGTAGACCATTTCTTCATATGCTTTCCTTTCATAAATAGAAAGGAAAATGCTTACACCTTAAACAGTAATTTCCTCATCCTCTGGAAAGTTGTCATTGAACTAACATAAAGCACGTTGACTCTCACCTCTGGTCTGTAGTGAAGGAAAGAATTAATTTGCTTTCAGGCATAGTTCTTTAAACTTCAAAGTAGGTACTATCACACTCTAAGTTTGCATTGATTGAGTAAAAAGAAGTTTCAATTAATGTAAAAGTAAACTCAACTCTGAATCTTTGATATTCAAAAAAAAAAAAGAGTTAAAATTCTCATTCATTTTACTGAAAATGTATGGTTTTCCTTAATTCAAATGATATTTATTTAGCATGTGACTCAAGTAAGCTCCCTGTTGGATAGGAAAGAAGTTATATTCTTCAGGAAAATAAGTGGAACAGAAGTCTCTCTAGTGCAATACGGGCTGACAACAGGAAAGTGACAGGCACAGAGGTGATTAATAAAGGAGGCTAATTTAAAAACTAAGATTAGAGGGGAAGATTTTGTAACCCAGTGAAGATAAGCTATTTTGTGAAAAATCATTAATGTTCATATAAAATAAAGCTTTTATGGAAGTAATTCTTAGCTTATTAATTTTAGTACACTATAACTCTGCAAAAAAATATTTTTTTACCTGTTAGTCTGGAGTAGGTTCTTTATGAAGAGAGCAAAATGTTCCAGATTTCATTTCTTGCCCTTCTTGTGTGCACAGCTCATCATAGAAGAAGGTGTTCTCACTCTAAGATCTTTCTGTTTAAGAAAAATAATCAGTGTCGCAAACCAGAAATGGACCCGTTCTAGGAACTGCACCCTCTAGACCTAAGTCATTTTATGTGACTTTGAAGTTTTTTTAAAAGGCGACTCAGATTGCGGCCCATTCTACTGAAATGAAGTGGAGGGAGGAACCACACTTTTTCTGAAGTTCTTGGTGTCTGAAACCATGGCATCAATTTGAAGTATTTCAAAATTTAAATTTAAGAAAAAGCAAAATAAAAAAAACAGCAGAACTCTGGTTGATGAGATACGGTCAAAATGAGTGTGTTATCATAATCATTTGCATCTTTATATAAAGGTACACCTCATCTAAATCTTCTTACTATCATCTTATACTTAAAATACCTCAACTAGTTCAGTGCCCACTGAAAATTTCATCCAATGTTTATCCTAAAGACATAACGCTGATATTTTTCAAGTACAATACAACCTATTTCACAATAAAGTTATCTATTTTATTAATCTATAAAACAATTAGTAAGGTTGTCTAGAAAAACAGTTCATTTAACTTAAGATGTCTATCTATAAAATTGAATCCTAGATTTTATTTTATGATAATTCATATTTTATTTGAAATGTTCATTCTAACCATTTTAATTTTTAAAAAGAGGTTTCCCCTTCAAGAAGAGGTAAAGATGTGGTATCAAATGATCTGGAAAATATGATATCTTTGACTATCTGAAGAGACAGAAATCTTATTAGTATGCTTTTAATCTTTTAAAACAATAAAGAGAGTATCTCCTATTCACTTTCAATAGGACAAGACAATATTAAAACAAGACCATCCCATCAGAGAAGCTTGATTATTTTCTCAGAGTTTTAAATTATGCATATGACTGGTGACACAAATGCATGTTTAAGTGGTTGCAAATTTAAAAAATCAATATTCCCAAAGAACTAAAATTATGCCCAATCATAAATAACAAATTAATTCACCTGCATATTTTGATCTATAAAATTCCTTATGAACACGAACATTTTATAAAAGAGAAGTATCTTTTCATATCACCTTAGGTTCATTGTATTTCATACAAATATAATTCAAATCAAATGCAAGCCTTTTCAAAGAGGGGGAAATTAGAACTGTTCACTGTTCTCTCCTTGCCCAGATGATCTTGTGCGAGATCTGGACTGCCATGTTGCACCAAACCCACAGCAACCAGGACCCATTGTTCCCAAGGGAAACAGCCTATGCGGGAATGCAATAGTGCGCCCTGCAAGGAACGTGGAAAATAGCATATGTCACTACTGTACAGAACACAACAGACAATTATGATTCAACTGTCCAAATTATAATCAGTTTGACAAATGTCCACAAGCGTCTTCATTCTATTTTATATTTTCCCTAAGACAAGGCAATCACACAACCAGACAATTCCATCAGGGAAGCTTGTTAGCTGCTTAGTCTGTTAAACCCTGGTTGCCATAGCATCTAGAGTTGAAAAAGCTGCAGATTGGCATGAAAAAGCATGTCGACAATTGCCCTGTCACAGCATGCAAGCCAGGTCTGCTCAAAGGCAGCACACTACAAGTTTTCTTTCCCAGTTTGCACTACCCCATGCTGTTTAATAATATCCATTTACTGGTATTGGGATTGATCTAGCACAGTGTAAAATTCACATCTAGTGAGACTTTGCTTTTCACATGGAGTGAAATTCTTTAACAAATGGGAGTATGGCAATTAATTTAGAAACATAATACTGTATATACTAAGAAGTATATTTAGATTTAATAGAGAAACTGTCCAAAATTTTAATGCACAGCTCTTTAAAGAGCCAAACAGTTTTACTTGGCAATTTTTCAGTTGACTTTCTAGTCATTTATGAAACCTAGTCATACTTTGGAGATGACAGACAGCATTCAAAATTCAGTAGTACATTTTAAGCATGTTTTAATCATACCATAGTCATTTCTTCTTTACATGCATGGTATAATTTAATTAAGGATATGCATTTCTAAAATAACTATAATTTAATTAAAGATTAATATCATGAACATTAAAATTACAGTCTAGAGAGCAATGTGCATCCACTTTTTTTCCAGAGGAATCATATACTTAGTGGTGATAAATTACTATGTATTAATAAGAAAAATTGTGTTTCTACTGAAGGGTATTCAAATCCTTGCCAACTCTCAGTTTATGTGGTATATGGATGTTCAATAAAGTAAAGCATGTTTACAAACAGCCATTGTTAACTTATCAGAACTATGGAAATATAAAAATGTCTACATAAGTTGTGAGACTTACAAAATAATTTTTGCTCAGAAGTTTGTGTTAATTCAGTCTTTCCTTCTTCCATTATCTCCTTCTTTTCTAATCTGTCACTTCAATTTACTTTTCTTTCAATGCCACAAAGAAAAGAAGATTCGTGCTCGGGAGCAAATTAATCTGGCAAACTGATAAGGATTTCTAATACAGATATTTGTATATGTTTTCTACAATACTTGTTCTTTCCATTAATATCCACTGCTTTGCTCACCAAATGTCACAAAATCATATTTAATTAAGTAGAGTTTCATTTTCTTGAACTTTACCCATGACAGAAAGTTGATAGTTTAACCACAATACAAGAAAGGGAAGTTAATATTTACACTAAAATAGAGATGCTGAAGTAATATTTTCTCATTCCTGAACTATTGAAGACCTTTTTATTCCTAAACAAGATTATCAAAGATTTTTTTAGACAAAATAATCAAAGAATAACACATTGAGTTTTACATGTACATATAAGTAGATGAGTATGAAAATAGTGTTAATGAGTGAGCCTCTTCAGTAAAATTCAGTATAAATTTAAATCTGTCATTTTCTAGGAATTCTCAAAAATCTCAAATCTTGGGATGAAACTTGGTTCACATATGGTGTCCATGAATGTGTTTTCTTATACCACATCTTCCAGTTTTTTAAAAGAGAGGAAAGCTGTTTACTTGTTAAAGGTCTTTTTATAAGCTTTGATGACTCAAAAACACCTTCATTTTAACACATGGAATTTGGCAAAGAACTTAACCATGTTACCATTTGAAAGACTTTGATATTTTGAAAAAGAGAGAATTAAAACAACAGAGATTGAAACTCAAGTTGGCTTTGTGTATAGAACATAATTTTCTCAAGTATATTTTTTAGTATAAGGATTTACTATTGAAATGTATCTGCCAGAACACTATAATATATCAAAACTATAGTTATCCGGAATGAACAATGGTGAATAGAGCCTCAACCTGTACTCTGGTGTATCAAGTTAAACACGCACACACACACACACACACACACACACACAAAGATTCTTGGTATAGCATCACAGTAATCTAAATAGATAAATATGTATGTCGAATAAAAAGCTTAACAAAAGGTTGAAACAAAATGTCTTCTAATTACGCTTTTCCAGAAAGATTGTACTCAAACTTTACTTCTCACTCCCGTAATTCACATGCAGCACAGTACAGTGCGGTTCTCCTAGTTGGATTAAAGGAGCTTCCACCTCTACACAAGTCTTTAAAATGTGTATTTTCAGTCCTCTAAGTATTTGGTTTGCAGAATTCCACAAACTGGGTAGCATGGAAATGAAAGTTTTTGCCTTAACTCAGAGTACCTTTGCTTTAGTCAGGATATCTCAAATGTTCCCTGTAACTCAAATGCTGCTTTATCATTGATTTACAAACAAATGCTGTTCTTTATAACTGTGCTGTATTCATATTCTCCATTCCCACTACTTAAAAATCTGTTAAAACTGCATTTTTTATATCTAGATTATTTCATGTACATTCTTCTGCTCTAAAGTTGGAAATTATGTGATCCTTTCCGAATTGCTTCGAACATTTCATTGGATATCATTAATATTTTTGGACCTCCTCTACAAATAATCTACCTTTCAGTCCTTTTGATTTTTGCTGAATGAAATTACACAAGAAAATGTTGATAAATCTAAAAAGAAATCCATAAAATGAAAGAAACAAACTTGACCTGTGGTAGCAAAGAGGTGGTACCTTGCAATGACATCAGTTCCTTTCATAATACAAAGGGTAAATGTCCTAATAAAGACACTAAACTGAACTGCTTTATTTCGTAAAATTCAGGCACCCTGTTTATTTCCCCCAAGTGAACTACTACCTTACACAAAATGCAGGTTTCAAGTAAGCGCATACATTCTTCTGTAAGGTAGCTCTTGTTTTTCTGGGTGATTTTGCCTTATTTAGAAATTTTCTTCACCTGACTGAAAGCACATTAACTGCTAGATAGGCATCACACGGCCGTCCCCATGCTGTAGCATACAGCCGTGAATTTGCTACGATCTGTTTAATCAGCAGTGTATTGATTTTCCGCAGCTTTCCTTCATTTTAGCCCCATAGCAGGCTTCTGTAATTTCCTTTGGACAAAGTGTAACCAAACTGTGCTAAGTGATGTTGATTTGCAGGCAAAAGTAAAGGGGTAAATATAAATTAACAAGCTATAAACATTTTACAAGTGGGGAGTCAATAAAAACAGTGTCTGCAGTTTCTTTTAGAAAAAATGATTTGAAGCAGATTGTTAACAAACGTGTCCAAAGAAACTGACATGAGTCTGAGAATAATTTTTGCGCTTTGTGATTAAGAATTGATCAGTCTAAAAGCCTCGGATGCAACTGAATCACCCATAAGCTGCTGGCCTGAAAAGGCTCAGCAGGGGCTGGTATTTGTTTGTTAAACTCCCATGATTCCAAGTAGATAATTGGTCTGTGAAGTTCATGGCAGAATCTGAATTTGCTTTCTTGCTTCCCAGCTGGCTGAGCACTGGTTTATAGACTTCTGTGTACAAATTTAGCCAGCAGCAAACCTCACATCTTTAATATAAAAGGTGTTTTGTTGTGTTTTTCAGGTGTTGAGTGGAAAGCCCACACTCCAGAAGCTCATTAAAAGGGCCAAGTTACAGTACAGGTTTATTTCTGTCACAGCGTTTCTGAAAACAGTGACAAGGATTAATATGTTTCTTTAGTACTGGAAAAAGCCTGACACAATCCCTTGTGAATTTGATCATCTGTTTCATTGCCTGTATAAGATTCAATCTCTTATTATATCCTGAAGTTACAGCTGTAAACTAATGCTGGTAAGAATTCATAAGCTATTGCAGAAGCCTGGGGCAAAACTAATTGTTTTATTCAACAGTCACTTATTTATTTATTATTTGTTTCATGATTCTCTCCTATCATCTTTCCCCACTGTTCATCCTCAAAGTCAAGATGGTCTTGGCTCTTTGTCTACATGCACAGAGCAAACATAGAGACATGGGAAGTTCATGTTGCCAGGAGCTTTCAAAAAAGTTGATACAGATCAGTGTGTTGTAGAAATGTGGCCCAATCTACATTTTTAAAATAAAACTATTCTTACTTTTCTTTCCTGAAAATAAAAATTCCTTATTAAAAAGCACAAACAATATAACCTTTATGTTCCATATAATCATGTGACTTTAGATTCTATCTGCTAGTGGTTGCTATGTTTCTGGGGAGTGATTTAACATGTGGTACATGCAAATCCTGGTAAAGTGCAAACTATATCATAAAATGATTCTGTTTTACATCAAAGTAGATAGGCAAATAGCTATTTGTCATTTTCAAAAATTAACAGAGCTATAACAATACACCGTGGATACCATAAAAAAGTAATCTTCTAAATTTAAATTTCAGAGAGCAGTCTCTGAATCTCTAAGTCAATTTCTTTCTCTTTCTCAAGTCATTTGTAGAGAAATATTTATTCCCTACCTATCAGTTTTTGTTATTATGGCACATTATATGTGACATTAAAAATTTACATGCAAAAATTTATATTCAAAATTTCAAACTTTAATGCAAGTGCCTAAGAAGACACAGCAGAACAATTCTTAATAATTCATTTGTATACACTTTAATAAAGTTGGTAGAAATTAATGCACGATTAGAAGTATGTTCAGGGAATGTTTGAAATTACACATTAGGCTTCCATTCTTAACAGAAGTTGGGTGCTAATTCCCTATGCATCACAGACATTTTAACCCATAATAACTGATTGTAAATACAGTATGAGCTAGCTGTAGCCTTATTTACACCTGCCAATTTGCTGCCCTCCAGCACTAAAAACAAAAACAAAATGGTAGCACAAGAACTGCCAAGCAAAACACACTCTGCCCCTCATATACACTCTTTTCTATTTCCACAAACAGAACCTCTTGCTTCTTGTTTTCCATCAACAAATTCAACTATGGGATTTGAAATAAAGTTAAGGAGAAAGACACATGACATAACAATAACAAATAATTGTTAAAATGATCATCTCTTTCAAATGCGTCCTCTTAAAACGTTGTAAGTACTGTAAGCACTTCACGGCACTATTAACTGAGGGAAGTAACACGTATGCCATGCAATGCATATGTTGCAATGGCAGCCACTTATTTTTACTGGATAGCTCCAAAATTTGCACTCAATTTTGTTCATATAATAAAAGCCCATATTATATGTTAAAAAGAAAAATCAAAGATATTTGGTTGACAAAGTTGCACTTTCTGTTTTTTATCCCCTGTGCCTTTCCATCGTATCTCATTTACCTAAATTATGACAGTCCAATTATTTCTGTTTCTACTGTTTTTTAGAAGCTTAAAGCATTTGTCAATATTTTAGGGAAGTTTTCCCTACTACCTTAATTCAATAAAAATAATTTCTGCTAAATGTTAGACAGTGTTTTACCCTTCTATTGTGGACAGCAGTGCTTTGCATATTATTGCATATATTACTTAACTTGTATATATTAAAACTAACATAGCATATAATAATGACTTGCATATATAATGATATGAATAATTTGTGTATCAATAGCATCTTTTTTTCAGTGAGTTCAGTACCTGTTATTTGATACTGAACTCTGTCCTTAAATATTCAATAAATTGAGAACCAAAAGAACTCATACATTAGACCAGAGTAGTTACCAGAGGGTAAAGGGTAGGGAGTGCAAAATGGGTAGAGGGGATAGATGAAAATTAAATTTTGGGTGGTGAGTACATGTAGCATGTACAGAAGTTGAAATAGAATGTTGTACACATGAAACTTATAAACTAATGTTACTTCAAGAAAAAATAAATTTTAAAAAGTACACATACATCTTCATTAGCTTTTTAAGGTTGTTGAGAACAATTATTATTTTAATCATATAGAAAAGACTGAAGATTACTCCATGGACAAAAATTGGTGGCTAAGCCAATATTAGAATTTCATACTCTTTAAACTTGAGATCACATCTTAATATTTTATGTCAAAAGTTTATGATTTTGAAGGCTGGTAAGCACATATGTGGAGATCTATGTTTTATTGGCCAAATTGTAGAACCCTGAAGACAAGATAAATGTCTCATTTAACTTTTAACCAACATCAAACATGTATTTGAGGAGGGCATGGCAACCCATTCCAGTATTCTAGCCTGGAGAATTCCCATGGACAGAGGAGCCTGGCGAGCTACAGTCCGTGGGGGTCACAAATAGTCAGACACAACTGAGCAACTAAGCACAGCATAAAACACAAACGTGTATTTAGTGTTCAGTAAATATTCATTAAATTAAACCGAGGCTTTCAAGACATAAATTGCCAACATATGATACCTTGTAGAGTATACAAATTCTTGGCACTTATGGCAACAATGACCAGTTCTTCATGTCAGTATGTTACAATTATAAATCGTTGCATAGACAATGTGTATTGTGCCTTCTAATGGGAAAAGAAATGAATAAGAGTAACAAATAAAATAGTAAACAATGTCTAGCATGCTGTATTTGGATGTTGCATTACTCCTGTTAATTAACAGGATTAGGTATTTTAGGAGAGAAAAAGGTGAAATTTCAAGAATTTTCTTTTTCATTTTGGGTTGAGTATGTAAAATATAGAATCCTATGAAACATTAGTAAGCAAGAAAGTAAATACAAGAAAAATTCTATAAAAGGCATGATTGCTATAGATTTTTGACAGAGTACAAGTAAACCCATATCATTCATTAGAAATTGAATGTAAAAAATATAAAGTTTCAATTGCGTGGCTGTTTGAGTAAGTAAAAATCATGGCCTTAAATTTACCATGAAAATATATATAAGAAAGAGACTAAAACAGGCATAATTTGTTGAGACAAACTTTGAAAAAATTTTCTACCAATTTCTGTTCTCATGTTAAACCCTCAAGTGTTCAGGTATTGAATTAAGTAATATAGGTCTATGATAAAAATCTGAAGCATATTTCTAAGGACAGAATTTGTGCCAACAGTGTCAATCAGACAGTGAGAAAGTACTGTTTATTTAAGATGATTAATGACTATCTAATGTCTTTGTTAACTTTTCTTTGCAGTTAAGTGATGGTCTCAAGTTTATTTTGGTAATAAAACACTGTTCTGGGAAATGAGTTTAAACCTTGAGTTTTCATCTATTTAAACTTTAGATTTTTGTTAAGTGGAAATCATGCTTTGTTCCCTTCATTTCCTTTATTCTGCATTATACTATACCTTCTCACTCAAAAATGTCCAAACCGGTAATCAGATACATACTATAACTTAACTGCAATCTGTAGCTACCCCTAGTTCAAGTAACTTCAGAGAGTTAAGATAAGCTAATGATCAGTTAATCAGTGTAAAAAGAGTGTTGCAGATAATAGTGTATTTGTCCCCATTGGAGAAGGAAATGGCAACCCACTCTAGTGTTTTTGCCTGGAGAATCCCAGGGACAGGGGAACCTGGTGGGCTGCCATCTATGGGACTGCACAGAGTCAGACATGACTGAAATGACTTAGCTTAGCTTAGAACAAAATAAATGGTTTGTGCTTTCTCAGCTTTTCTTATCCACTATTTTTAATTGTTTTAAATTCTTTTATTCTTGAATATCAAACACATGACTCTACTTAATTACTTTAGACTCTATGAAAAGAATAAACATCCCAATTAATATGTGTCATCAGTATAGGTGATATATCCTAGGGAATTGTATAACTAAAATAACAAGAAATAATAAATATTTACATAAGGTATACAGATACATTTATCTCATTATAACCAATAACAATACCATAGATATGGCACTTAGAATGAAACTACTTCTTTATTCCCAAATCATAGATTATCATTTTTGTTGAGCTATTTGTTTGGAAATTTAAAATACGGTTATGTGACTAATTGATTCTTCTTACAGGAAGCTATTCCTTTGGGGGTAAATTATAGCATCAGGGAGGAGATTGGCCCAAGCAAATTTCCAAGGTTTAGTCAACAATATTTGTGTGTGTGTATGCTCAGTCCAGAGAAGGCAATGGCACCCCAATCCAGTACTCTTGCCTGGAAAATCCCATGGACGGAGGAGCCTGGTAGGCTGCCATCTATGGGGTCTCACAGAGTCGGACACGACTGAAGCGACTTAGCAGCAGCAGCAGCAGCCTCCTGCTCAGTCATGTCCAACTCTTTGCAGCCCCATGGAGTGTAGCCCACCAAGCTCCTCTGTCCATGGAATTTTCCAAGCAAGAATACTGGAGTGGGTTGCCATTTCCTACTCCAGGGGATCTTCCTGACCCAGGGATCAAACCCACGTCCTTTGCATCTCCTGCATTGGCAGGTAGATTCTTTACCACTAGCACCACCTGAAAAGCCCATCAACAATATTTACTAAGCTTTTATGATAAAACAGAACACTAGATCAGGTTTTATATGGAAGTAGTAAAAAAAAAAAAATGAGTGTAGGATATGGGATTGCTCTCCATAGAGCATTTTAGTATATACTGGAAAATTAGGGCATTCATCAAGAAGGTTTGAACACTTTTATTAACCAGTGTTGCATAAGTACCATGAAAATGCCTAGTGAAGGCATGGTCATAATCAAGTGGGACTCATCATGGAAACAATTGGTTTTAAGCTTGGTTTTAAAGTAATTAAGAACTATTGAATGGAAAAGGGGAGAGAACTATAAGCTCACCAGAAGAGAAGTAAATGTCATTCAGCAAGCATTGAATGCTTTCTATGTGCAAGGAAGGCACTATCCTCTGAACTTCACTGATGTGTGAAAGACTCAAAGGCACGCCTGCCCTCATGATCTCTCCAACTAGTGATGGAGATATAGAGACAGAGACTGACAACAGTGGATGGCATGGGCCAAGGCTGAGGAACAGAGCCATACCTAAAATTTTTAGAGAATCAAAAAACTTTTGTTTGTCTGTGCTAAAGGTTCCATGCAGAAGAAGGGAAATGAATTAGTTTATGAGAAAAGCTGGAGTGGGTCATCAGTTGGCAGATGATCTTGAAAGCACATGCATCAGCTAGGAACAGTTTCAGTCCTGAGAGCTGTGAATCAAACTCCAAAATGCCATCAGTGTTCCAGGTTCCTTCTTTCTTTTGGCTTAATGATTCACAGTAGGAAACTCAACTGAGAAATGGAAGCCTCATGAGCCTGAACTTCCTTTTCATACGCACCCATGTGGGCGCACACACACACACATTCTCCATCTTAGTTACCTGGGACCCCATTCACCCAAACTATAAATATAGGAATCATCTTTTCTCCCCTTCCTCACCTCTTGTAGCAATTCCTATAAGCATTACATCCAAAATACTCCTTACATTTAGCCATTATGTATTACCATCTTCGCTAATACCACCCTAATTCAAACTTCTGTAACTGGATGGAATTATTACAATAGTCGTTTACCAGATCTCCTTGAACTCTTATCCCTCACCATATAGTCTCCTCTGATAACCAGAGTGATTTTCTAAAGAATATATATCAGATTATTCTGCTCACTGCCTTAAAACTGCTGACAAGCTTTCCATTGCAATTAGAATTAAAACTTCAGATTCTGTATCATGGCCTGCCTCTGTAGCCATAAGTGAGCCAACCTCTCAGCACTCTTCCACTCATTCTCTCCACATTGACACACTCCTTGTACTTTACACAATTTCCTTTTTCTTTTTTTAATTAATTAATTTGACTGTGCTGAGTCTTCATTGCTGCATGTGGGCTTTCTCTAGTTGTGACGAACAGTGGCCACTCTAGTTACTGTGTGCAGCAACCACTCTGTAGTTCTGGTGTGCAGGCTTCTCGTTGCAGTGACTTCTCTTGTGAAGAACAGGCTTTAAACGCATGGGCTTCAATAGTTTCGGAGCATGTGCTCAGTAGCTGTGACTCGGTGGCATGTGAAATCTTCCTGAACCAGTGATCAAAATCGTGTTCCTTGTATTGCAAGGCAGATTCTTAAACACTGGACCACCAGGGATGCCCTCTTATTTTCTTATATTTCATATACTTACACTTTGTAAACTTTCTGTAGAACACATTAAGATCATTCTTACTTGAATGTTTACAATTACTGTTTGTCCTTCCTATAATACTCTTCCCTCTAGTAATTGCATTCATATATGTAGCTCCTTACAGTCTTCCCTCACAGCTCAGTTGGTAAAGAATCCACCTGCAACGCAGGAGACATAGGTTCGATCCCTGGGTTGGGAAGATCCCCTGGAGAAGGGAAAGGCTACCCACTCCAGTATTCCGGTCTGGGGAATTTCATGAACTGTATAGTCCATGGGGTTACAAAGTCAGACATGACTGAGCAGCTTTCACTTTCATAAGCTCCTTATCTTTCAGGTCACAGAGGCCTTCAGAGTTCAGTCTATCTAAAGTGGTCTCCTTTTACCTAGGTACCATCCCCATTCTATATTTTTCTTTGTATCTTTCACTCTGTAAAATATGTATCTCTGTATATATTGTGTATTGTCTGTCCAGTAGAACATAAGCTCCACTAGGCAGGCATATTAACAGTCCTGTGTGTTCTTGTTTCTCAGCAGGTACAGCAGCTCCTTCTTCAAAACAGGCCCTCAGTACATACTTG
Source organism: Cephalophus harveyi (assembly GCA_006410635.1). Classification (NCBI taxonomy): domain Eukaryota; kingdom Metazoa; phylum Chordata; class Mammalia; order Artiodactyla; family Bovidae; genus Cephalophus; species Cephalophus harveyi. Next base: position 176,247 of record SJYT01079543.1, on the reverse strand, counting down.
TGGGATAAATAAATGATTGCTAGAATGGCTTTGATTACTAGAATGGCTTCAGAAGATGTCCACATCTTTGTCATTGAAATGAGGTAAGTTTTATCTTCCCAAACCAAGGAGAAACATTAACACTTTTTTTTTTTTCCAGTAGGAAAAGTAATGCTATAGGAGGAAAAAAAAATTGTTACAGGATGTCCTGGGACATTCTTCTTCAGTACAAAGCAGGCAAAGGAACAAGGCTATTCAGATTTAGAACTGAACTGAAAAAAGAATAACAGGATCAGAGACTATAGACTCTAGTAGAGGGACTATACAACCCATTTTACTCAGTCACAATTCATATCTATTGTCTCAACTTAATTATGAACCATGCTCCCTTTTCATTCTCAAACAAATGTTCCTTGGATGAAAAATTATATGATCATCCTAAGTTTAGGATGCTAAAGATTACCCATGGAGTTTCTACAAGCCAATGAAGTTTAAATGGAGATTCTTCAGTAGTTTTGTACCATGTTACTTGCTCCTCTGAAATGCAGAACATCTCAAAATGTTTTCCAAAGGCATAGGCCTCAAAGGGATCAACATGGACTTTTCCACCAGCTGCTTCAGTGACTGTGCAATAAGCAATCATCCAGGGAACTCAGCCTGAGCTCCTGCGAAAGTATTTGGCAAAAAGGAATTAACACTGCTACTTCTGATGCAAGAACAGCAAGTACTTCCCTGAATCATCAAGTCAAACCAAAGATGGAAGGAGTCCCAGAATGCCAGCTGGGCTAGGTTCCTACTTTAGTAAGCTAAATACAAAAGCTCCATCAGGTCTCAAATGGCATTCATTTAACATTCAGGTAAAATGGGCCATGTGAAGAGTACACAACAGAACAAACCATGTAACTATGTGGCAGCTATTTTATTGGATTTGCAGATATGGGTCTAATACTTTTTTATTCAATTTTCTGTAGACTTATTCCAGGTCTGAGTTTAGAGAGAAATTTATAAAAGCATATATAACAAGTTTTCTCTGATAAACTCTGTTATAATTTTTGTCATTAGCAGAATTAGCATAGTAGTTAACAAGCACAGGTACTTGCTTGGAGGTTTATGTTTTATATCAATTAATCTCCATACAAGCATACTCCAGAGATACTGTTAATTCAACTCTAGACCAATGCAATAAAGCAAATATCAAAAGCAAATCACATGAATTTTTTTGGTTTCCTAGTGCCTTTGAAACTTATATGCACACTATACTGTAGTCTATTGAGTGTCAAATGGCAGTATGTCTAAAAATGGAATGGACGTACATTCTAAGTCACCTTCAGTTCAGTTCAGTTCAGTTCAGTCGCTCAGTTGTGTCCGACTCTTTGCAACCCCATAATCGCAGCACACCAGGCCTCCCTGTCCATCACCAACTCCCGGAGGTCACTCAGACTCATGTCCATTGAGTCAGTGATGCCATCCAGCCATCTCATCCTCTGTCGTCCCCTTCTCCTCCTGCCCCCAATCCCTCCCAGCATCAGAGTCTTTTCCAAAGAGTCAACTCTTCGCATGAGGTGGCCAAAGTAATGGAGTTTCAGCTTTAGCATCATTCCCTCTAAAGAAATCCCAGGGCTGATCTCCTTCAGAATGGACTGGTTGCCTTAGTCATGTCTAACTCTTTGCATGTCTAACTCTGTTGACTATAGCCAACCAGGCTCCTCTGTCTATGGGATTCTCCAGGCAAGAATACTGGAGTGGATTGACATTTCCTTCTCCATGGGATCTTCTCAAACCAGGGATTGAACCTGCATCTCTTATGTCTCCTGAATTGGCAGGCAGGTTCTTTACTACTTCAGTACTTTATTGCTAAAAAATGCTAACCATAATCTGAGCCTTCAGGGAGCCATAATCTTTGTGCTGGTTGAGGGCCTTGCTTCTATGCTTATAGCTGGTGAGTGAGCAGGGTAGTGGCTGCTGAACATTGGGGTGGCTGTGGCAAGTTCTTTTTTACTTTTACACAGATGTATAGAACAGACTTTTAGACTCTGTGGGAGAGGGAGAGGGTGGGATGATTTGGGAGAATGGCATTGAAACATGTATACTATCAGGTAAGAAACGAATCGCCAGTCTATGTTCGATACAGGATACAGGATGCTTGAGGCTGGTGCACGGGGATGATCCAGAGATATGATATGGGGTGGGAGGTGGAAGGGGGGTTCAGGATTGGGAACTCTAAAATAAAGAAAAATAAATTAAAAAATGAAAGTTAATTTTTATTGGAGTAGAGTTGATTTACAATGTTGTATTAGTTTCTTCTGTATAGCAAAATGAATCAATTATACTGATACATGTATCCACTTTTTTTCAGTTTTTTCAGATTCTGTTCCCATGTTCTATTCCCATTACAGAGTACTCTATAATGACCTATATGGGAACAGAATCTGAAAAAACGTGGATACATGTATCTGTATAACTGATTCACTTTGCTGTACAGAAGAAACTAACAGTGTGCTACACAGTAGGTTCTTATTAGTTATGTATTTTAAATATAGTAGTGTGTATATGTCAATCCCAATCTCCCAGTTTATCCCTCCCTGCCACTGGCAATTTCTTAAACTAAGAAAACAATGAAGTGTGCTGTATCGATTTACCCTTCCTCTCGTGAAAAATTTCTCTGTAGCACTAGGTGCCATTTGATAGCATTTTACTCACAGTAGAACTTCTTTCAAAATTGGAGTCAATCTCTCAAACCTTGCCTCTGCTCTATCGACTAAGTTAGTTTATTTACTATTCTAAATTGCTCGCTATCATTCCAACAACTATCATAGTATCTTCACCAAAAGTAGATTCTCTCTTAAGAAATCACTTTCTTTCCTCATCCATAAGTAGCAACTCCTCATCTATTCAAGTTTTATTATGAGATTGCAGTTAATTCAGTCACATCTTCAGACTTCAGTTCTAACTCTCTTTCTCTTGCTATTTCCATCACATCTACAGTTACCTCCACTGAAGGCTTGAACCCTTCCAAGTCATTCATAAGGGTTTGAATCTACTTCTTCCAAACTCTTGTTAATGTTGATATTTCTACCTCTTCCCATGAATCATGAATGTTCTTAATATGCAAAAATCCTTTCCAGAAGGTCTTCAGTTTACTTTGCCCAGATCCATCAGAGGAATCAGTCTGTGACAATTATGGCCTTATAAAATGTATTTCTCCAATAGTAAGACTTGAAAGTCAAAATTAATCCTTGATCCATGAGCTGCATGTTGTTAGCAGGCATAAAAAACATTGATTTCATTGTATATCTCCATCAACACTCTTCAGTGACCAAGAGCATTGTCAATGAGCAATAATATTTTGAAAGGAATCTTTCTTATGATCAGCAGTCTTCAACAGTAGGCTTAAAAAATTCAGTAAACCATGTTATAAACAGACATGATGTTATCCAGGCTTTGTTGTTCCATTTACAGAGCGCAGGCATAGTAGACTTAGCATAATTCTTAAAGGGCCTAGAACCTGGGGAAAGGTAAGTAAGCTTTGGCTTCAACTTAAACTCATCAGTTCCATTAGCCCCTAGCAAATGATTCAGCCTATCCTTTGAACTTTTGAAGAAGGGATTGTTCTCTCTAGTTACGAAAATCCTTGATGGCATCTTCTTCCAGTAGAAGACTTGTCTCATCTACATTGAAAACCTATTGTTTCATGCCAAAGGCACATGAAAAAATGTTCAATATCACTAATCCTCATGGAAATACAAATCAAAATCATACCTAGATATTACCTAATACCTAAAAGAATGGCCATTACCAAAAACATAGCAAATAACAAGTGTCGGCGAGGTTATGGAGAAAAGAGAACACCTGTGCACTATTAGTGGCAATGTAAATTGGTGCAGCCTCTGTGGAAAACAATATGGAAATTCCTCAAAAAATTAAAAATAGAGCTACCATATAATCTAGAAATTCCAGTTCTGGGTATTTATCTAAAAAATAATGATAGTAGTAATTAGAAAAGCTATATGCACCTGTATGCTCTGCGAGGAGTATTTACCACTGGCAAAATACGGAAGTAACTCAAGTGCCTATTGGCAAATGAATGGAAAAACAAAATGTGATATACATAGCCAATGAAATATTAGGCATAAAAAAGAATGAAATCTTGCTACTTGCAACAACATGGATGGACCTAGAGGGCATTATGCTAGATGAAATAAGTCAAAGAAAGAAAGACAAATACTGTATGATTTCATTATATGTGGAACCCAAAAAGCAAAATAAATGAATAAACATAACAAAACAGAAACAGAGTCATAGATACAGAGGACAAACAGGTGGTTGCAAGAGGAGAGGGGAGTACAAGGAGGAAACAAATAGGTGATGGAGGTTAACAGACACAAACTTCCCATTGCAAAATAAGTAAGCCACAGGTATGAAATGTACAGTATGTGTAATATAGTGGGCTTCCCTGGTGGCTCAGAGGTTAAAGCGTCTGCCTCCAATGCGGGAAACCCATGTTCGATCCCTGGGTCGGGAAGATCCCCTGGAAAAGGAAATGGCAACCCACTCCAGTATTCTTTCCTGGAGAATCCCATGGACAGAGGAGCTTGGTAGGCTACAGTCCACGGGGTCACAAAGAGTCGGACACGACTGAGTGACTTCACTTTCACTTTCAATATAGTCAATAAACATGCAATATTTTTCTTTGGTGATATAGTGTAACTACCCTTCTGTGGTAACCATTTTTAAATGTATAAAAATGTCAAAATAGACTATTTTGTAACAGAAATTAATATAGTGTTGTAGGTCAACTGTATTTTTAAAACAAACAAATGGTAGGCTACAGTCCACGGGGTCACAAAGAGTCGGACACGACTGAGTGACTTCACTTTCACTTTCAATATAGTCAATAAACATGCAATATTTTTCTTTGGTGATATAGTGTAACTACCCTTCTGTGGTAACCATTTTTAAATGTATAAAAATGTCAAAATAGACTATTTTGTAACAGAAATTAATATAGTGTTGTAGGTCAACTGTATTTTTAAAACAAACAAACTCATAGAAAAAGAAATTATATTTATAGTTACCAGATATAGGGGGTGGGAAAGGAGGAATTAGATAAAGACAGTCAAAGAAACAAACATAAATAAGTATTAGGTATATAATGTACAACATGATAAATATAATTAACACTGCTATATGTTATGTATGATGTATGAAAGTTATTAGAGTAAATTCTAAGAATTACCATCACAAAACTTTTTTATTCTATTTCTTTAATTTTGTATCTATATGAGATGATCAATGTTCATTAAACATATTGTGGTAAAAAAGTATTGTGGCAATCATTTCATGATGTATCTAGTTGAATCATGTCATACACCTTAAACATATTTCATGCTGTGTATCAATCATATCTCAATAAAACTGGAAGAAAAAAGTACTACATATGTAAAAGTAAATCTGTTGCTCAGTATGGCCACTTTCTTTTTTAATGAGGTATAGTTGAATTACAATGTTGTGTTTGCTTCAGATGTATAGCAAAGTAATTGTTATACATGAATATGTGTTATACATATATGTTAAACTATATGTTATAATATATGTTATACATACATATATATATTAAAGTACTACATATGTAAAAGTAAATCTGTTGCTCAGTATGGCCACTTTCTTTTTTAATGAGGTATAGTTGAATTACAATGTTGTGTTTGCTTCAGATGTATAGCAAAGTAATTGTTATACATGAATATGTGTTATACATATATGTTAAACTATATGTTATAATATATGTTATACATACATATATATATATAGTATAGGATTTCCTTACAAAACTAAAGAGAGAGCTACGACATGATCTAGCACTGCTGGGTATATATATATATATATATGAAAGAAAAGAAAATGCTAATTTGAAAATATACATGCATCCCAACGCTCATAGCAGCATTATTTAAAATGCTCCCCTCCTTGAATTGCCTTTTGGTAACCATAAGTTTGCTGTCTATGTCTATGAGTTTGTTTCTATTTTGTGTATAGATTCATTTGTATTAGTTTTTAGATTCCACATATAAATGATGTTATATAGTACTTGTTTTTGACTTTTAATAGTATGATATTCTCTAGGTCCATCCACATTGCCACAAATTGCAATATTTCATTATTTTTATGACTGAGTAACATTTCATGTTTATATATACCACATCTTCTTTATCCATTCATCTGTTGGACATTCAGATGGCTTTTATATCTTGCCCATTATAAATAATGCTGCTATGAACATTGGGATGCATGTATCTTTTCAAATTAGTTTTTTCTTTTGTCATATATATATGTATATATATACATATATGCTTCCTTTGCTGAAGATTAATTGACCATAGGTATGGGTTCTGACCAGACCTCATCTCCATATCCTCCTACCCATTTGTTCTTTAGATCTTCAGTTTTGAAAAACCTTTTCCGCTAGTATTCGGGTTGCTCTCAGAGATAGTTGCTCTATAAGTAGTCATAATTTTGGAGTGCTCACATGAGGAAGTAAGCTCAGAATCTTCCCACTCTGCCATCTTGATCCTGTCTCCTGTTTCTTCAGTGTTAACACAGTGCACAAAGTTAAGAGGAAACCAGGGGTAGGTCTTGAGCTGGAATTGTGGGGTATCTGAAGCTCTCTGTACTTCGGGAATGGCTTTTCTGTAAGCTTAAAAATGTTCTTTTAAAAAACTAAATATGCACCTGGTTATGTACATTCATAAAAAAATTATGGTGGCTGAGACAGTGAGTGTAAATATAATCATATTGCAGAATTTGTTAGAAGATTTGGTGAAGATTTCAGGTGACTTGAGCTTGACTAACTCATTTTGTGTGTGTGTATATATATATATATATATATATATATATGCTGCTAAGTCGCTTCAGTCGTGTCCGACTCTGTGTGACCCCACAGATGGCAGCCTATTGGGCTCCGCCATCCCTGGGATTCTCCAGGCAAGAACACTGGAGTGGGTTGCCATTTCCTTCTCCAATGCATGAAAGTGCAAAGTGAAAGTGAAGTCACTCAGTTGTGTCTGACTCAGTGACCCCATGGACTGCAGCCTACCAGGCTCCTCCGTCCATGGGAGTTTCCAGGCAAGAGTACTGGAGTGGGATGCCATTGCCTTCTCCAATATATATATATATATATATATGTATACACACATACATAAAGAAACAGACAGAAGGAGAAAATTACAAAATTCTCCTCAAGATAATCAAATCATTACAAATGAAAAAAATGTTGAACATAGGCCAAGCACAAGAGAATCTCAATAATAGGGTCTTGAGTATAGCCTTGGAATCATACGTATGACTGTTGACTTCTACACCTCTCATGTGTAATTAGGCACAAAATCCCATCCATGCTTTCTCAGTTTGCCTCTCCTCTTGAGTCTCACTGCCATCTCCTCTTCAAATTTCACGTGGACTAAAGCCTTTGAGCTCAGTGGTTCACAACACTTGTGGCAGAATTGAATCATTGATTCAGTGATGTGCCCACACAACAGTATTTTTAAAGTTCCCAAGGTAATTCCAATTGCATCTGGAGCTGAGAAACAATGTTTTAATTAAATTCTCTATCTCTAGTCTCTTTTCTTAACCCTTCTTTAACAATATTGATATGTCTTTGTAGTAGGGAGATTTTTAAGTACAATTATTCTGTTTAAAACACTTCTATTAGCTTTCCATAGCCAGAAAAATTCCAGATTCCTTAGAATTGCATTTAAAGTCCTTCAAGCCTCTGAATATAATCAACATTTTTAGTTTCATACATCCTCAAACACAGTCTTAAGTTCAGTGAGACTAGAGCATTCATCATTGCTGAAACATGCCATTTATTTTCATGCCTAGCCTGTACTATTGATTGTCATACTTTGGTAAGCGTAAGTAGAGTGTGGGAAAGAGCTTATGAAAAATGAACATTTCAAAGGAAAAAAGTTAAAGTGCACATTTCAACAAAACAGAAACAGTCTCATAGATAGAAATAATTGGTGGTTGCCAGAGAGGAGGGGTTCAGGGGAAGGGAGAAAATAGGCGAAGGAGATTAGGGTAAACACTCCCAATCCATAAGATAAATGTCACAAGGATACAATGTACAGCATAGGAAATAAAGTCAATGATATTGTGGCAATTTTGTGTGGTGACAGATGGTAGCTGGATTTACTGTGGTGATTATTTGATAATGATAAAAATATTGAATCACTATGTTGTACACCTGAAACTAATGTAATATTATATGTCAAGAATAACTTAATGAAAAATGGCAAAAATTCAATGAAATAATATAAAACTGGGATACAAGTTGGGACATCTGGTCTCATCCTGATTTAATAAAGTATTTGTGTTCTGTTTACAAAATTAAATAATGACAAATACAAATGTACATTTCAAGTCAATGTACTGCATTATGACCCAAAATAGTCCAAAGGATCTTCCTGGTACAGAACACCAAATATTTGATGAACAGGTTTCTATGCATTGCTGAAGTCACAGGAAGTAAGGGAAATGCTAAAGGCATCCTCTACAGCGGGGCAATATCTGTTTGCTGAACTTTATTCTGTGACCCCTATCTTGGTTCTCCACTTTTCCTCATTAAGTTGTTCTCAATATCTATAAGTCTGTTTCATTTTTGTTCCTGTTTCATTAGTTAGTTTTATATTTTATATTCTACTTATAAGTGACATCATATAGTATTTGTCTTTTCTGTCTGACTTATTTTACTTAACATATTACTCTCAAGTCTGTCCATGTTGTTGCAAATGGCAAAATTTCATTCTTGGCCATGGCTGAGTGGTATTTCATTTTTTATATGTACCACATTTTCTTAATCCAGCCATCTGTTGATGGACACTTGGGTTTCTTCCATGTCTTGCCTATTGTAAATAGTGTTGCTATGAACACCAGGTGGAGCATATCTTTTTAAATTTGTGTTTTCATCTTTTCCAGATATATACCCAGAAGTACAATTGCTGGATCACATGATAATTCTATTCTTAGTATTTAAGAAGGTTTCATACTCTTCTCCATAGTGGCTACACCAATTTCCATTCCCACCAACAGTGTAGAAGGGTTCCCTTTTCTCCATATCCTTGCCAACATTTTTTTGTGTTCTTTTTAATGATAGCCTCTTTCACAGGTGCAAGGTGCTATCTCATTGTGGTTTTAATTTGCATTTTTTCTGATGATAATGATGTTGAGCATCTTTTCATGTGCCCATTGGCCATCTGCATGCCTTCTTTGGAAAAAATGTCTATTCAGGTCTTCTTCGGAGAAGGCAATGGCACCCCACTCCAGTACTCTTGCCTGGAAAATCCCATGGACGGAGGAGCCTGGTGGGCTGCAGTCCATGGGGTCGCTGAGTCGGACACGACTGAGCGACTTCACTTTCACTTCTCACTTTCATGCATTGGAGAAGGAAATGGCAACCCACTCCAGTGTTCTTGCCTGGAGAATCCCAGGGACGGGGGAGCCTGGTGGGCTGCCATCTATGGGGTCGCACAGAGTCGGACACGACTGAAGTGACTTAGCAGTAGCAGCAGCAGGTCTTCTTGCCATTTTTAATCAGTATTGTTTGATTTTTTTTTTTATATTGAGTATATAAGCTGGTTTTATATTTTGGACAGTAACACCTTATGGGCCATGTCATTTGCAAATATTTTCCCCCATTTAGTAGGTCATCTTTTTATCTTATTGATGGTTTCCTTAGTTCTGCAAAAGGTTTAAGTTTAATTAGTATCCATTTGTTTATTTTTGCTTTTATTTATTTTACTTTAGGATACTGATTTAAGAAAAATATTGCTACAATTTATATGAGTGTTCTGCCTATGTTCTCTTTTAAGTGTTTTTAATGATCTCAGGTCTTACATTTTTAATGATCTCATGTCTTACATTACACTCACCTAGAGCCAGACATCCTGGAATGCAAAGTCAAGTGGGCCTTAGGAAGCATCACTATGAACAAACCTAGTGGAGGTGATGGAATTCCAGTTGAGCTATTTCAGATCCTGAAAGATGATGCTGTGAAAGTGCTGCACTCAATATGCCAGCAAATTTGGAAAACTCAGCAGTGGCCACGGGACTGGAAAATGTCCGTTTTCATTCCAATCCCAAAGAAAGGCAATGCCAAAGAATGTTCAAACTACTGGCCTGGCGTGCTGCGATTCATGGGGTCGCAAGGAGTCGGACACGACTGAGCGACTGAACCGAACTGAACTGAACTGAACTGATGTGAAGAAATGACTCATTTTAAAAGACCCTGATGCTGGGAAAGATTGAAAGTGGGAGGAGAAGGGGATGACAGAGGATGAGCTGGTTGGATGGCATCACTGACTTAGTGGACACGAGTTTGCGTAAACTCTGGGAGTAGGTGGTAGACAGGGAGGCCTTGTGTGCTGCAGTCTATGGGGTCACAAAGAGTCTGACATAACTGCATGACTGACGTGAACTGAACTGAATGATGTCAGGTCTTACAGTTAGATATTTAGTACTCCAGACCTCACTCAAATTTGGAAACCTTTTGTGTCATCCAGTATATAGATCAGAGGATTATTCCTATATATAGAGAGAGAATGTATTGCCTGCAGAACCAAAGAACCAAAGTAGGTGATTTACTTTTTGTTAAAGGGGACAAGATTAAGGAATTTTTCTTCTTGGAGGGGAATTGTGGCTTTCTCCTGGCTACCATTTACCTGAAATCTTCACTGGCATAGTCCCTGAGTCTTCTTGGTGTTTATATCTCACCCTCTGGAACATGAGTGTCTCACCAAAGTCTCTTGTTATTAGCCATCTCTTGTTTGACTGGACCAGTCAGTATGATGTGTTGACATAATTTTTCAACCTGATGTTCTGTGAGATGTCAATGCAGTCCATATATTTTTTGGCAATATGATGACAGTGGGTTAGAGAATTAATATAGCACTGTGTCAATACTGTAAATGAATATTTTTGTCCATAACATGTGAATGCAAACTATATATGATTTTCTTTGCAAATTAGAAGAGCAAAGGATGCATTTGCTAAATTTTTAACCACATACCATATGTCTGAGGCATTGTTCATCTGTTCTGACAATGATACCAACTCCAGCACAGTATCTGAAATCATCTGCAGTCATTCTCCAGCACCCATTCAGTCACTAGAAGACCAACCTGACTAACTAAATAGGTACTAATAGGGGCAACCACACCTGCATCCCTTAAGTCTTTAAATATTGTATTAATCTCCACCATCTCTCACAGAGTATTATATCATTTTTAATTTACTATCTTGATGGGGAGGACTGGAGGGCATGGAATGTTTCAGCAGTTTTCACTTGGACTTCTCTGTTTCTATAGCACTTGCCCCAAAAGCCGAAGAACAAATATGGTGATTACTCCAACTGCAAGTATATCAATTCAAATTACACATTCAGACAATCAGAAAATGAGTACTAGATGGATCCACAAACATAGTGGAGACACTCTGAACTGGCCTCTAAGCCAGGATTCCATTTATTACATACCACCCTTAAGTCTCCATTCTAAAAGGGGAATGTTGATGAAACCTTAAATTTCCACATATAGATGTCAACACAAAATCTGGGTCTAATATTCCTCAAAATTAGAAGTAAGAGGTCTGCTTGTCCCCCTTTCTCCTCTGTACAGTCATTTATGCACATTGCTAGAATTCCTTCCTCAGTGGAAGACAACAGAATCTAGTTTCTACAATGTATCAGCCACAATATGAAACATATTTTTAAAATAGTAGATATTTTTGCAATTTCAATGCCTGTTTTATTAGAGATATTTGTGACTGTTTCTTTTTATTGAGTTATAGTTAACATACAATATGTTAGTTTCAGGTGTCCAACATAGTGATTCAATACTTTTAGACATAATGAAGTGAATACCTCAATAAGACCAGTTACCATCCATCACCATACAAAGTTTTTACAATATTGTTGACTGTATTCCCTCTGCATGAACTGCATCACTGAGACTTATTTTATAGTTAAAGGTTGGTGTCTCTTAATCTCCATCTATTTAAGTAGGTATTTTTTAAATGGTCAAAAGTAAATGACGAAACTAGTCAATAGAAAAGTGTTACTCGCTCAATTGTGTCCAACTCTTTGCAACCCCATGGACTGTAGCCTGCCAGGCTCCTCTGTCTGTGGAATTCTTCAGGCAAGAATACTGGAGTGAGTAGCCATTTTCTTCTCCAAGGAATCTTCCCAACCTATAGACTGAACCTGGATCTCCTGCATTGTAGGTGGATTCTTTACCATCTGAGCCACCAGGGAAGCCCAGTCAATAGAACCAGAGTACAAAGTGAATCAAACGCTGGAATCAGTAAACAATGATTTTGAAGCAGCTATTGTTAATTAGTTCAAGAATTTAAAGGAAAATTTGGTTATAAGTGGATGGATGGAGATAATCAGCTGAAAAATAGAAACTATGAGAAATGAGAATTCCAAAACTGAACAGTACAGTCTGAAATTAAAAATCCCCTGTGTGGAGTCAAAGATTGTAGGTGGCAAAAGAGAGTTTTACTGAACTTTAAGACAAAGCAATAGTAATTATTTCCATCTTAATTGGTGCTTGTGTCCTAAAAGATATTTTTTCTCTGTCATGTAAGCTTTGAAGCCAACAGAGATAACCTATTGAAAAAAACACAGAAGCAGTTGTTATTTTACACATGCCTACATAAACACACACACATACAAACATACACTCAAAGAGTAAAGATATATGTTTTATTATTAAAATTAAAACTTAGGGCTGTTGAGTTCATTCATTTCTGTTTATTTTATCTAAATAAGGCTATCTTGGGATACACTACCAGGCTCCCCCACCCCTGGGATTCTCCAGGCAAGAACAGTGGAGTGGGTTGCCATTTCCCTCTCTAATGCATGAAAGTGAAAAGGGAAAGTGAAGTCGCTCAGTTGTGTCTGACTCTTCACGACCCCATAGACTGCAGCCTACCAGGCTCCTCTGCCCATGGGATTTTCCAGGCAAGAGTACTGGAGTGGGGTGCCATTGCCTTCTCCGAGATATATATATATATATATATATATATAGCTATAGTTATGGCTGATACACATTGTTGTACGGCAGAAACTAGCACAACATTATAAAGCAATTATCCTCCAGTTTTAAATAAAAGAACATCTTATAATGTAAGAAAATGTTTCTTCAATGTATTCATAGGTAAAATGCACACAAAATGCAGAAAATGCAGAAAAGTAAAAATACGAAAATATGTATCACCAAGAGACCATGACAATTAGCATATTACATTTTGATAGACTTATTTCTATTATTTCTATTTTTGCCTAAGCAAATATAAACATATTTTTTACTAAACTAGATCTTTATGTAAATAATGTTATTGGCTGCTTTTTCTTTCTTTCATGTCTATTTTATTGACTGTGACAAGCAGGATGCTGGTACTCTGACCAGGGATCTAACCCATGCCCTCTTTCATTAGGAGTACAGAGTCTTAACCACTGGACCACCAGGGAAGTCCCAACTGCTTTTTCATTTAACATTTTTTTCATGATCATTTTCCTATTTCATTAAGCATTCTTTTAAAATATAATTTTAATTGCTTTTATATCTGTATCATAAATTACAAATCTATGCCTCTATTGTTGAACAATGAGTTGATTTCACTTTTCAATATTGCAAATATCATTGTAGTAGATTTCATTGCATGCAAATGTGCCTGAATTCCTTCTTATTTACAAAACCTAGAATTGAAATTATTTATGTAACTGTACTAGTTTGCCAGGACTACTACAACAAAATAACACAAACTGGGTTTCTTAAACAGCAGTATTATCTCACAGTTTGGGAGGCTGGAAGTCTGATATCAAAGAGTCAGCAGGACTGATCCTTTGAGAAGGATCTCTTCTGGGTCTCTTACCTTGGATTATTAATAGATGGCCATATCCTCCCTGTGTCTTCAGATTGTCTTCTCCCTGTAAGTGTCTGTGTCCAAATTTCTTCTTCTTATAAAGACATCAGTCATATTGGATTAGGGAACACCTTAATTACCTCCTATTAACTTTAACTCTCTTTTAAAATCTTACCTCCAAATACAGTCACATTCTGAGGTACTAAAATTTAGAACATCAACTTCTGAATTTTTTGAGAATACGCAACTTGCTCTGTAACAAATGGCACTGAACACTTTTAAAGATATGAATACTTTTAATCAAACAGGCCACAATAAATTGCATTTCTATCCAGATTATCCAGGATAATCTTTTCCAAGAGCATATGGAGGACTCATATACAGCAAAAGTTACTCATAGTGTTTCCCTCCATAGGTATACATGGAAAGTAATTCCATTTGAAATTGGAGAAGATATCTGTATCAGGCAGCATCTCAATGTTTGAAGCATATTGAGAATTAATTTATCATACATGTAATTTAGTAAGAGCTCCTGCAGAAATACCACCTGGATTATTTCTCTGTTCTGAGGGACATGGATTTTAATCACATTATCTAAAAGTTTAATATTAGTTTGTCTTATATTACATATGTATACAATATACTTTACCAGTATGTTATAGTTTTTTTTTACAGATGAGACATTTTAGATGAACTTCAAATGTTTCTTCTGCCATATTTTGAAATGCTACTTGCAATCAGGCAATAAACTGAAAGGCAACTAAAGAAGTCCAACACAGCTGCTGGAATAATCTTACATAAATGTTGTTTGGATAACATCATTCCCTCTCTTAAAAAACTACAGGGGCTTTCAACTTCTTTTTGTTCCAAATATGAACTTCTAAATATTTGCTACAAGGTTTGGAAAAATTCAAAACCACCTACCAAGACAAGAGTTTTCTTTGTCTGATGATTCACAATCAGTTTCTATTCTATCAAACAACAGCTACTTAACTTCCAGGGCATGTGTATCTCATTCTCATGGTTGACTTTCGGCTCAGCTATTGTTACCAACCAAAATTTCATTTCCATAAGCTCAGTCTTTCTTTCCATTAAAAATTTTTTTTATAAAATTTGTCTACACCACAATGTCTTTTTTCTAAAAGAGCAAAAACACAGCAAAACAAACAAGCAAAATGTTTCATCAAGGTACTACACGGGGCTTCCGTGGTGGCCCAGTGGTAAACAGTTACCTGCCAATGCAGGAGATACGGATTCCATCCCTGGCTTGGGAAGATCCCACATGCTGTAGGGCAACTAATTTTGTGTGCCACAACTACTGAGCCTGTGCTTCAGAGCCCAGGAGCCACAACTAATGAGCCCTCCTGCCACAACTACTGAAGTCTGTGCACCATGGCGATGTGCTCTGCAAAAAGAGAAGACATTACAATAAAAAGCCCAGAGACAGCAACAAAGAGCAGGCCCTGCTCCCACAACTGGAGAAAGCCTGTGCAGCAGCGAAGACCCAGTAGAGCCAAACTAAACAAATAAAACACTTTTAAAAATTAAAAACGAAAAAGATACTCCCCCAAAATTCTAGCACTGTTCAGTTCAGTTTCAGTTCAGTCATTCAGTCGTGTTTGACTCTTTGCAACCTCATGGACTGTAGCACTTAAGGCCTCCCTGTCCATCACCAACTCCCAGAGTTCACTCAAACTCACGTCCATCGAGTTGGTGATGTCATCCAGCCATCTCATCCTCTGTCACCCCTTCTCCTCCTGCCTTCAATCTTTCCCAGCATCAGGGTCTTTTCAAATGAGTCAGTTCTTCGCATCAGGTGGCCAAAATATTGGAGTTTCAGCTTCAGCATCAGTCCTTCCAGTGAATATTCAGGACTGATTTCCTTTAGGATGGACTGGTTGGATCTCCTTGCTGTCCAAGGGACTCTCAAGAGTCTTCTCCAACACCACAGTTCAAAAGCATCAATTCTTCAGTGCTCAGCTTTCTTTATAATCCAACTCTCACATCCATATATGACTACTGGAAAAACCATAGCAGACTAGATAGACCTTTGTTGGCAAAGTAATGTCTCTACTTTCATTATACTGTCTAGATTGGTCATAACTTTTCTTCCACGGACCAGGCGTTTTTTAATTTCATGGCTGCAGTTACCATCTGCAGTGATTTTGGAGCCCCAAAATATAAAGTCTGTCACTGTTTCCCCATATATTTGCTGAGAAGTGATAGGACCAGATGCCATGATCTTGGTTTCCTGAATGTTGAATTTTAAGCCAACTTTTTCACTCTCCTCTTTCACTTTTGTCAGGAGGCTCTTTCGTCCTTCCTTGCATTCTGCCATAAGGGTGGTGTCATCTGCATATCTGAGGTTATTGATATTTCTCCCGGCAATCTTGATTCCAGCTTGTGCTTCATCCAGTCCAGCATTTCTCATGATGTACTCTGCATACAGTACTGTTAGGTACATTTAAAGGCCAGCAAGTAGAAGCATTTGCCCAGGTCTTTCTTTTCAAAATGGTAGTCCTTATTAAAGTCAATATAGCTTTGCTTGCTTTTTTTGCATAGCTTGCTTTTATACATTTCTGAAGCATTTTCTAGTTTTCAAACTATTTTATATAACTGAAATTATTATGGTTTACCCACCAAGTGTAATTCAAGATTTCTACATTTTTAATGACAAAATATTACATGTTATTCTCAAACACTGTGGCTGGAGGATAAATTTTTGTAACATTTTTGAGAGAAATTCTATATTGAACAAATAATTTTAAATTTATACTTCAGTGAAACAGGGGGTTCCATTGGATATAGTAGATACACAATACATTCATATATGTTTAAGATATTAGTAGCACCATTATCTAATGGAAAAGGCTATTTGACAGAAAATTGATGGCACATTATGCAGCTTTACAATAAATGAGCAATTTAGAATGAAGTAGCTCTATACAGAAATAAAGTTACTAGCTACAGGGAAGTGAGTAAAAGTCACTGCAAAACTATGCATAATGTATGATACTATATGTTTAAAATAATGGTAGAAGTGCTTGTATCTGGTATTATGGTACTTTGAACTTCCCCTTTTCAAATAGATCTGAGCATCTATTTGTTTTATTTTATGTATTTTCACTGTTCTGGGTCTTCATAGAGGCATGTATGCTCTTTTTTGTGGCTTGAGGGCTTCTCTACTTGAGGCATGTGGGCCTCAATAGTTGTAGCACATGGCTTTAGTTGCCTCCTGGAATGTAGGATCTTTGTTCCCCAACCAGGGATTGAACCCACACCCCCTGTATTAGAAGGCAGATTCTTTACCACTGAGCCACTAGAGAAGTCCCTTGAGCATCTGTTAAGTATAAAATATAGAAAAAGGTCCCTTCAAAAATTACAGCCTTGTCCTGGCACAGAGACTTGCATAACTCAATGAATCTATGAGCCATGCTGAGCAGGGCTATCCAAGATGGACAGGTATATTACTTTGTCAACAAAGGTCCATCTAGTCAAGGCTATGGTTTTTCCAGTGGTCATGTATGGATGTGAGAGTTTGATAAAGAAAGCTGAGCACCAAAGAACTGCTGCTTTTGAACTGTGGTGTTGGAGAAGACTCTTGAGAGTCCCTTGGACAGCAAGGAGATCCAACCAGTCCATCCTAAAGGAAATCAGTCCTGAATATTCATTGGAAGGACTGATGCTGAAGCTGAAACTCCAATATTTTGGCCACCTGATGTGAAGAACTGACTCACTTGAAAAGACCCTGATGCTGGGAAAGATTGAAGGTGGGAGGAAAAGAGGACAACAGAGGATGAGATAGTTGGATGGCATCACCAACTCAATGGACATGAGTTTGAGTAAATTCCGGGAGTTGGTGATGGACAGGGAGGCCTTGCGTGCTGCAGTCCATGAGGTCACAAAGAATCAGACACGACTGAGTGACTGAACTGAATTGAACTGAACTAATAGCTGCAGAAAGAAAGAAGAGACTGAGCTAAAATAGAAACAATACTCAGTTGTTGGTGTGTCTGGTGGTGAAAGCAAATTTCAGTGCTATAAAGAACTGGAATGTTAGGTCATGAATCAAGGTAAATTGGACATGGTCAAGCAGGAGATGGCAAGAGTGAACATCAGTATCTTAGGAATCAGTGAACTAAAGTGGATGGAAATGGACTGATTTAATTCAGATGACCATTATATCTACTACTGTGGGCAAGAACCCCTTAGAAGAAATGGAGTAGCACTCGTAATCAACAAAAGAATCCAAAATTCAGTACTTGGGTGCAGTCTCAAAAATGACAGAATGATCTCAATTTGTTTCCAAAGCACACCATTCATTATCACAGTAATCCAATTCTATGTCCCAACTACTGATGCCAAAGAAGCAGGAGTTCACTGGTTGTATGACAACCTAGCACACCTTCTGAAATTAACACCGAAAAAGGTATCCTTTTTATCATAGGGGATTGGAATGCAAAAGTAGGAAGTCAAGAGAAAATCAAAATAACAGTGAAGTTTGGTCTTGAAATACAAAATGTAGCAGGGCAAATAGTAACAGTTTCATTAAGAGAAAGTGCTGGTCATAGCAAACACCCTTTTCTAACAACACAGAGGGTTCTACACATGGACATCACCAAATGGGCAATACTGAAATCAGATTGATTATGTTCT
Source organism: Cephalophus harveyi (assembly GCA_006410635.1). Taxonomy (NCBI): domain Eukaryota; kingdom Metazoa; phylum Chordata; class Mammalia; order Artiodactyla; family Bovidae; genus Cephalophus; species Cephalophus harveyi. The sequence continues at coordinate 157,695 of SJYT01079543.1, read as the reverse complement.
TTGCAAGATGAGGAAACTCCATACAATCAGCAAAAATAAGACCTAGAGCTGACTATGGCTCAGATATGAGCTCCTTATTGCAAAACACAGGCTTAAACTTAAGAAAATAGGGAAAAACCTCTAGGCCATTCAGATATGACCTAAATCAAGTCCCTTATGATTATACAGTGGAGTTGACAAATAGATTCAGACATTAGGTCTGATAGACTGAGTGCCTGAAGAACTGTGGACAGAAGTTCGTAACATTGTATGGGAGGTGGTGACCAAAACCATCCCAAAGAAAAAGAAAATGCAAGAAAACAAAATGTTTGTCTGAAGAGGCTTTACAAATAGCTGAGGAAAGAAGAGAAGCGAAAGGCAAAGGAGAAATGGGACTATATACTCAACTGAATGCAGAGTTCCATAGAATAGCAATGGGAGAAAAGAAGGCCTTCTTAAATGAACAATGCAAAGAAATAGAGGAAAACAAAAGAATGGGAAAGACTAGAGATCTCTTCAAGAAAATTGAAGATATCAAGGGAATATTTCATGCAAGAATGAGCATGATATAGGACAGAAGCAGTCAGGACCTAACAGAAGCAGAGGAGATCAAGAAGAGGTGGCAAGAATACACAGAAGAACTGTACCAAAAAGATATTAATGATGAGGATAACCACAATGTTGTGATTACTCACCTACAGCCAGACATCATGGAGTGTGAAATCAAGTGGGCCTAAGGAAACATTACTACAAACAAAGCTAGTGGAGGTGATGGAATTCCAGCTGAGCTATTTCAAACCCTCAAAGATGATGCTGTGAAAGTGCTGCACTGAATATGTCATCAAATTTGGAAAACTCAGCAGTGGCCACAAGACTGGAAAACGTCAGTTTTCATTCCAATCCCAAAATAGGGCAGTGCTAAAAATGTTTAAACTACTGAACGGTTGCTCTCATTGCACATGCTAGCAAGGTGATGTTCATAATCCCTCAAGCTAGGCTTCAGCAGTACATGAACCAAGAACTTCCAGGTATACTACCTAGGTTTCTAAAAGAGGCAGAGGAACAAGATATCAAATTGCCAACATTTATTGAATCATGGAGAAAGCAAGGGAATTCTAGAAAAACATCTGCTTCATTTACTACACTATAGCCTTTGACTGCATGGATCACAACAAACTGGAGAATTCTTTTTTTTTCCCCTATATTTTTATTTTATTTTATTAGATTAATTAATTATTTTAATTGGAGGATAGTTACTTTACAATATTGTGATAGTTTTTGCCATACATTGACATGAATCAGCCACAGGTACATATGTGTCTCCCCATCCTCAACCCCCCTCCCACATCTTTCCCCACCCCATTCCTTTGGGTTGTCCCAGAGCACCGGCTTTGGGTGCCCTGCTTCATGCATTGAACTTGCACTGGTCATCTATTTTACATATGGTAATATACATATTTCAATGCTATTCTCTCAAATCATCCCACCCTCGCCTTCTCCCACAGAGTCCAAAAGTCTGTTCTTTACATCTGTGTCTCTTTTGCTTCCTTATATATAGGATCATCTTTACCCTCTTTCTAAATTCCATATAAATGTACATTAATATACTGTATTGGTGTTTCTCTTTTTGACTTCTTCACTCTGTATAATAGGCTCCCAAACTGGAGAATTCTTAAAGAGATGGGAGTACCAGACCGCCTTATCTGTCTCCTGAGAAACCTGTATGCAGGTCAAGAAGCAACAGTTAAAATTGGCCATGGAACAATGGACTGCTTCAAAATAAAGAAAGGAGTACATCAAGGCTGTATATTGTCACCTGCTTATTTAACTTCTAGATAGAGTTCATTATGTGCAATGTAGGGCTTGGTGAATCACAGGCTAGAATCAAGATTGCTAGAGGAAATATCAACAACCTCGGATATGCAGATGATACCACTCTAATGGCAGAAATTAAGGAGGAACTAAAGAGCTTCTTAATGAGGGTGAAAAAGGAGAGTGAAAAAGTTGGCTCCAAACTCAACATTAAAAAAATCTAAGAACATGGTGTCCTGGCCCATCATTTCATGGCAAATAGAAGGGGGATAAAGTAGAAGCAATGACAGAGTTTCTTTTCTTGGAATCCTAAATCACTGCAGCCAAGAAATTAAAAGATGCTTGCTCCTTCAAAGGAAAGTTATGACAAATCTAAAAGGACATTAAAAAGCAGAGATATCACTTCCCAACAAAGGTCCACATAGTCAAAGCTATGGTTTTTTCCAGTAGTCATGTACAGATGTGAGAGCTGGACCATAAAGAAGGCTGAGCACTGAAGAATTTATGCTTTCAGATGGTGATGTTGGAGAAGACTTTTGAGAGTCCCTTGGTCAACAAAGAGATCAAACTAGTCAATCCTGACAGAAATCAACCCTGAATATTCATTGGAAGGACTGATACTGAAGCCCTAATAATGTGGCCATCTGTTGCAAAGAGCTGACTCATTGGAAAAGACCCTAATGCTGGGAAAGATTGAAGGCAAAAGGAGAAAGAGGCAGTAGAAAAGATGTTTAGACAGCATCATGGACTCAATGGACATGAATTTGAGCAAACTCAGGGAGATAATGGAGGGCAGAGGAGACTGGCATGCCGCAGTCCAGGGGGTTGCAAAGAGTCAGACATGACTTAGTGACCGAACAACAACACAGAGACAGGTTTGCTCTGCTGCTCTCAAGAGAACTGGGCTGATGGGAGCTGGAGGAGGGGAAGTTGGCCTGGCAGAAGGTCAGGATGGGAGGTGAGTAGAGAAAATAGAAGATTGGAAAGTGAAGGAAGAGTGAGAATAGAAGAGAAGGCGAAGAGGAAGAGAACAACAATAAAAATAAGACCAAGAAAAACTAGAACCCAAAAGAGGAAAGGACAGGAGATAAATTGTCCAAGCATAAGGAGCTGCATATAAATTGTCCAAGCATAAGAAGCCACATTTGGCAGAGTGTGTCCTGCTCAAGTTTAGCCCCTCATCGTGTCATTTTTTCCATTAAGATGCTACTCAGGACTTCCTTAGTGGTGCAGTAGATGGGAATCCGCCTGCCAATGTTGATTAGGGACTCGGATTTAATTCTCGGTCCAGGAAGACTCCACATGCCGTGGAGCAACTAAGCCCATGCACCACAACTATGCTTTAACTACTGAAGCCCATGCACCTCGAGCCTGTGCTCCACACCAAAGAGTAGCCACTACTCCCCACAGCTGGAGAAAACACACAAGCAGCAGTGAGGACCCAGTGCAGCCAAAACATTTTTTTTTTTAATTAAAATTCTCCCAATCTTTCAATAAAGACAATTAACAAGCAGTAACATACTTAACTTTCATTAAAAGTTTTAATGCTCGTGGTAAAGAACACACCTGCCAATGCAAGAGACATAAGAGATGCACATTTGATCCCTGAGTCAGGAAGATCCCTTGGAAAGGGAAATGGCAACCCACTCCAGTACTCTTGCCTGGAAAATCCCATGAACAGAGGAGCCTGGTGGGCTACAGTCCATAGGATCTCAAAGAGTCAGACACAACTGAAGCGACTTAGCATGCACACATGCACTCATATATGTATATGATCTTATAGCTGTGTGAATATAATGATTCAAAACTTTACATATAATATTACGTTCTGTGATATTATAATAAACATTATACACTCTACCATGGAGTGCAATTATATTTATGGAAATATATTTAGATAACCAGTCAATTATTTTTTCCCTACCTTTCCATTTATTGCTCAAAATCATACTGTAGTTTATTTTTCTGCATACTTAGAACATTACCTCTTGCAGAATATTTTTCTTTCCTGAAATTTCCTGGAGGCTCAAATTAATTTTCTTTATTTTTTATATATCAAAAGAAACATATCTTTATATTTATTACTAAAATTATCCAGAGCTTTGTACTTATGCTATTTGATACAGTGCATTTTTTTAAGATATTTCTTTCACATCAATCTGACTTAAAGCTTAGTTTAATTGTTTTATAGCTCTCAGTTCATTCAGTCACTCAGTCATGTCTGACTCTTTGTGACCCCATGAACCGCAGCACGCCAGGCCTCCCTGTCCATCACCAACTCCCAGAGTTTACCCAAACTCACATCCATTGAGTCAGTGATGCCATCCAGACACCTCATCCTCTGTCGTCCCCTTCTCCTCCTGCCCTCAAACTTTCCCAGCATCAGGGTCTTTTCAAATGAGTCAGCTCTTCACATCAGGTGGCCAAAGTATTGGAGTTTCAGCTTCAGCATCAGTCCTTCCAATGAACACCCTGGAATGATCTCCTTTAGGATGGACTGGTTGGATCTCCTTGCAGTCCAAGGGACTCTCAAGAGTCTTCTCCAACACCACAGTTCAAAAGCATCACTTCTTCAGTGCTCAGCTTTCTTTATAGTCCAACTCTCACATCCATATATGACTACTGGAAAAACCATAGCCTTGACTAGATGGACCTTTGTTGACAAAGTAATGTCTCTGCTTTTTAATATACTGTCTAGGTTGGTCATAACTTTCCTTCCAAGGAATAAGCGTCTTTTAATTTCATGGCTGCAATAGGTTTAATACGTAGTTATCAGACTATTATTTATTTTTCTTGCATTCTTGGGATAATCCTATTTTTTGCATCTTTAATCTTTATTTTTCTTGAATTATTTTTTATTTGTGTATTTGTTTTGCTTCAGTAAATCCTCTAGTTATCCCCAAACACAAAGCATTGAGCTAAGGTCAATATTTATTGGAAACTATTTTTATTTTGACATTGGTTAGTAGTTTGACTTTATTTCTTTGCTATATTCCTTTGTTGTTGATGTTTAGTCACTAAATCACATCTGACTTTTGGTGACTCCATGGGCTGCAAGCTATCAGTCTCCTTTGTCCATGGACTTTTTCAGGTAAGAATACTGAAGTGGGTTGCCATTTCCTTCCCCAGGGGATCTTCTCAAACTAGGGGTCGAATCCACATCTTCAGCATTGGCAGGCGAATTCTTTACCACTCTGCCACCAGGGAAGCCCACCATATTCCTTAGCAAAGAAGAAAAACATGGAAGTTCTGAAACCAGTAAGTAGTTGCAGGATATGCATTGTTTTAGAGATAAATTGTAAGCAACTAAACCCCTGTGGCAGGCCAAATCATGGCATCCCACAGATGTCAATGCCCTAATCCCTGTAACCTATAAATTTATTAAATTACATCAGTTCTGACATCAGAAGAGATAGAGAAAAACTCAGACTGTAAGGACTAAATGAAGATGGAAAAGCAATGTAATGAAAATGTGGGTGGACTTAAAGAGAGGCTCCCAGTTGACAACCAGCAGAGAGGCAAAAACCTCAGTCCTATATCCATGAAGAAGTGAATTTTGCTGACAACCTAAATAAGCTTGGGTTAATAAGTGGGTTCTTTCACAGAGCTTCCAGATAAGAGCCCAGAACTACTGCAGCTTTGATTTTGACCTTATGAGACCTAAAGCAAAGAAAATTATTGAGCCCACACAGACTTTTGATCTATATAACTGTGAAATAAGAAATATATATTGTTTTAACCTGCTAATAATAATGTGGTAATTTGTCATGGCAGCAGTCTAGAACTAATTATTTGGAAACTTCAAGGCTCTGGAGTACCAACAAAGAATCTATGAAAACAACTAAAAAAAGAAAAAAAGAAGATACAACACCAAGAAAATGGAAAACCATTCACAAGGAGATAGGCCAGCTATGTTTATCCTCTCCAAGGGCTTGTTACAAGTTTTTTCTCTGGAAATAAATGGAAATGAGTGTTCAGAAGATGTACTAAGAGTGCTCTTGCCATCTACACAGCAGAAGGAAAGAGAAGGAAGAAAAATTGGGCAGTGGGAGAAAGTGAGCTCTCATGCAGTCTAAATGAAGACCTCAGTCATGCATGGGGTTCTGAAGTTGGATGGCCATGCAGAATTATTCCAAGACAGGGTGAATGGTTTAGGTTTTTATATCCGTACTTCAAATAATATGGCAGCCCCAATAGAGACTGTATCTTTGAACAAGGACACTCATTGCACCTGAAATAATCCCTCCATTTAGGTGGCTGACGGTTGAGGAGGAGGAGAGTCACTATGCCAGTAGCACTTATACCAGCAGCAGAAGTAAGGCCTTCATTCCATCACATCACAGCATCCACTGCACGATCGCTATTACCAAATCACCTGAAGTTATGTAGTAACATAATACACTGTGTCTTGTGGTTAAGAGAACATAACTACAATCTATGATCTCTTTATGCATAAATTAATTCAACAGATTTTTTTTACTAAGTATCAAAATGCCCCAGGTACTCCTTACAGTCTGAGTTTTTCTTTATCTCTTCTGATGTCAGAGCTGATATAATTTAATAAATTTATAGGTTAGAGGGATTAGGGCATTGACATCCTTGGGATGCCATGATTTGGCCTGCCACAGGGGTGTAGTTGCTTGCAATTTATATCTAAAACAATGCATATCCGGCAACTGTTTATGGGTTTCTTACTTACATAATCATTTGCATGCTTTGTAAGGTTTTGATTCTTTTTAGTTTATTGAAACTGTTTTGTATCACAGCAATTGCTCTATCTTGATGAACGTATTCTGCACAGTTGTAAGAACGTATTCTGCACAGTTGTAAGAATGTATATTCTTCTCTTGGTGAATATTAATTAGGTCAAGGCAGTTAATAATATTGTTCAGATCTTTACTGATTTTTTTCCCAATTTTTCTATCAATTGCTGAGAGAGGGTTGTTAAAATATCTAACTAGGATTATAATCTGTTTCTCTCTTTAATTTTGTCTACTTTTCTTGAGTCTTCCCTGTGCATGTATCAGCCAAAGACATAGGTGAATTTTACAAACAAATTTTGGAGATGCCTTTTCTCTGGTTGTCTTCTTTCTGGGATATTTTCCTTATTTTCCAGTGGCTATGATTGCTCTGAACTTTGTCCTCCAGTTATTCAAACATATAAGCTTGGAGCCTTCTCAAATAATGTTTACTAAAGGAACTTTTCTAAAAGAATGCTTCTGGTACAGTTGGAAAAGACTTAACACTGTATTCTTACAGCAACAGTGCAAAGTCCTTCCTCAAGGGCATCTGGCTTCTCTTTCAATCAAGGGCCTTAAGTCTGTGAACGGAATTAAAGGTTGAAACTGGGTGAGAGCTGGTAGTGACACAAATTAGGTTTTTCTAAAAATATTTATTTACTTGGCAGTGCTGAGTCTTAGTTGAAGCTTATGTGATCTAGTTCCCTGACCAGGGATCAATCCCAGGCCCCCTTGCCTTGGGAGAATGGAGTCTTAGTCACTGGACCACTGGGGAAGTCCCACAAATTAGGTTTTTGGATACCAGACTTAGAGTTTTTCCCTTTGTATAGTTCAGGAAATAATCTGTTAGGCTATCTATTTCTTTCCTAGAGACTCTGCAATCAATTAGCAACTATGAAAGTTATATATGAGAAAATGCTTTCTTATTTCAAGTCTTTCCTGACATTTACTAGTTAACATATTCACATTTTATTTAACAATTAAGGGTAGCAACAGGGGAGGTTTTGGTATATATTTAGGACAGTAAGCATTTCCTTCCAAACCATCTTTTCAAGTGTAATTTCACCAGTTTATTAAGCAGAAAAGGCTAGCCTCTTTGGACACCAGAAAGCAAGCTACTTTCCCTGATGAGGGCTTCTCAGAATGGCATGTGGATTCAAGATTGTCAGTTGCACTTAGGTCCAACAAGAAGTCCCCATTGCAAGTTTTATAATTCCATTATTTTCCACTTTCACATGATAAACCTAACAAGAGTATGAATTTACCTGTCATTGTAATTTAGCAACTCACACAATTAAGTTTTGCATTTGTTTTTCACCAATATCACTCTTGTGATTACAAGAATTAAGAGCATTTCTAGCTTTTTGGCTAAGATCATGTGTACGAGAATTAAGATATTTTGAGGAACATCATAGAAGCTCTCTGGTTATGAAGGTATGATTTAAGTTTAGAAATAATGGAGTTGAAATTATTATTTTCTCTCTATAACTACTCAGGTGCACACAAAAATATTTCACCCCACATTCCAGTCATTATAGAATTCATTACTCCCATCTGGTTAAGTGTGATAGCCACTTGAGTTCCCAAGAAATGCGCTTTAGTTGGCACTTCATTACAATTAACCACAGTTGGTAGCTTAATTAGCTGTGATGCCATACAAGCCATGGATTACTAGCATCCATTTCCTGTTGACAAGGAACTCAGCACTGTGCTACTCAAGAGTATGGCCAATCTCAAAATCCTGTCTTCAAGAGTCTACTTCCTGAGATGCATTCCACTTCTTATACTAATTCTGAATCAATCTGGGTCCAATTAGGAGATAGGAACATCATAGTGATTTAAACAGGAGAAGTTTAATATAAATAATTATTAAGATAAAAGAGTAACTATAAAATGTAAGGAATTTCTATAAATCTCCCTAAGACTTTGAGAGAGTACCTAAAGGGAAAAAGAAAAAAAATACTTGGACTGAAGGTTCTTTCTACAAGAGTGAGGTTCAGATTTCACTGGAGAAGGTACAGCTGCAGAGCAGGTGTTGAAGGGTGAATTTGAAACTGAGATGCAGTCAGTTGATATCAGATGTGTCTCCTATCCTCCTATGCACTTTCTCCCCTTTCCAATCAATTTATTTGTTCTTTTATTGGACCAATATTATGGAGCACTTATCATGTCTCTTTTCAGTTCCAGAAATAACACACTAGGCAAGACAAAGCCTTTGCCCTCAGGTCATTCTATTACAGGGGATAATAAACTAACAAACAAATCAGATAATATATTCTCAGATTATGATACAAAAATCAAATAAAATATCATGTTTAGCAACATTTTTTATAGAAAACAAAACAGACTAAGAAGGTGACTAATTTAAAAGATATAACCATTTCAGATAGAATGGTCAGCAAACCTTTTGAAAGTGGTAACTTTCAAACAGACCTACTTACTTACCATTAGGACCTACCAACAAGCACTCTGCCAGTTATCAATCAAAAGTCACAGTTGAATCATGTCATTTTCTTCTCAAAAATCTTTCATAACTCCCTACTTAAAAATAGATTAAGCAGATCAAAGCCACATTCAATAATAAAAGAGATCAGGACAAATCTTTAATCCTAGAAGGGTCATGTTAAGGTAAGCAAGAAATGAAGACAGAAGCATGTTTGGAATGAGTAAACCCCAGTAGGATGAAGAGAATTCATGGGGAAATGAGCCCGTTTCACTTGGGCTAAAGCCTCCTATGAGTCATTTCCTTTGGCCACAGATAGTACAACTCATAATGGAAAAACTGCATGTCTTGAAAGGACCCATCAATACCCGTGACAAGGGTTCAGTGTATAGGTTCATGCCATACACTCTAAGCTCTCTCTTCCCATTGATATCCATTAGAAATGAAATGTTTTAATTTTAACCTGGTACTTGCTTGTTTCTTTCTTTTTAGAACTTGGAAAACTCAAAGTTGACTCTCTCCTGGTCTCCTTCAGAGGCACAAAGAGTAGATTGTGAGAGACTAAGCATCTTGCCCAAGATCACATAAATGTATTGGTGGCAGGCATGATTCAAATCCTATTTTTTGTGCTATCATAATTCTTAAAGTATGTGCATAATAAGTTGGTCTGAGAAGATGCTGAATGAGAAACACCTTATGATCAAATAAAATTGGTAATCATTTCACACCATAGTGCCCTTTTAAAATTTTATATTATAAATTTGCATAATAAAAGCTCTGAAAAGTCTAAGATTTGAAGGAAGAAAATTTTGCTTAACTTTATTTATTCATTCATTTAACAAATATATATTGAAAATTTTACCAAGTTCGGGGCATTCAAGGCAAAAGAAAGAGTACAAGGGTCCCAGGGTTAAAAAACAAAACAAAACTGGCTTGTGTGAGGCGCTTACAAAAGACTGATATGTCTGAAGTGTCTTGATTACATGAGAACAGTAAGATACAAGGTTTCAGAAGTTGGCAAGGAATTAATAGACTACCAGAAGAAATTTGATTTCCATTCCCAGTGTAATCAAAAGCCTCAGAAAGATTTACCCCAACATTAAACTTACCTGCTCACAATCCTCTTTATTCACATAAAATTTTAATAAATATATGCTTCTTTATACTTTGCTGATCCCCTTTCACTGGTAGAAACTGATACTGACCTAGATAAACTCCTCCAGGGCTGGATAGATACTATAAACCCTAGGATAGACATAGTAACTACTCAGTAAATGATTTTTGGAATGGATTCAATTAATGAAGAGATGGAAAGCTATGACGTTTGATAAATGTTTGAAAGAACTCAAAACGTTTCATCCTGCCATCTGGAAGATTTATCAGAGAACAAGACACAAACCTTGAAATGTTTGCAGTGGTACTAGAAGACAAACTGGGGCTTCCCAGGTGGCACAGTGGTAAATAATCTACCTGCCAATACAGGAGATGCAAGAGACACAGGTTCAATCCCTGGGTTGGGAATATCCTCTGAAATGAGAAATGGCAACCCACTTCAGTATTATTGCCTAGAAATTTTCATGGACAGAGAAGCCTGGCAGGCTACAGTCCATGGGGTCACAAAGACTTGGATATGACTGAGCGGCTGAACATACACAAAAGGCAAAGTACATTGGCTTTGTAAGGCTCAAGAAGATGTGCTCCTAGTCTGGAGCGATGAATTGTAGTTACAGAGAAGCAGACAATAAAATAGACATGTCAGTGTCATTGAGGCAGTAAATTTCTTATCACTTGTTTTCAACAGAAATCAAGAAACAATTATAGGAAATATAATTTATTTATCAATCAAAGGCTGCATTACATACTTTAAAAATCTCTTTCAGCATCCCTAAGATTCTGGGGTTTCTTTTGGAAAGGATTGGAGGAAGGAAAACGATTAGATGAAGAAGTAAGTGTGGCTAGAGAAAACTTTTAGATAACACTTTTTTTTAATTTTGCAAACCTTTTATCTAATTAAGGTAGAATAAAGAGCATTATTTAAAAGAATGAAAAGAAGCAAAGGAACTTCCAATAAAGGATGGCAGTATAAAGAAATTCTTATTATACTCCTCACTCTGACACTAATGTGAAAAAAAAAAACCACAAGCCACTAGAGAATAAAATATTCATCTGTAAAGTCTATAAAACTCTTGGAATTCCAAGTCCAAACCTGTAAAATCTGTCAATAAGACTAAAGGAGCCACCTAAAAAATTGTAGAATTCTTGAAATATTTCTGTAATACACAAGAAAGCACTAATAGAAGAAAATTTTAGAGAGTAAGGATTGGGTTTGTGGAAAGATGTGCAAACTTCTATTTTTCGCTTTGTACCTTTCCCTACTCTTTGAACATTTTTAGATAAGTATGTATATATTTTATATTTTAAAAACAATTTCAGAAGGATAAACGTGATAGTAAATTTGTAATGAATATATGAAAGATTCTTTCAAGGAGATGTGTCTTCACTGTTCTGAATACATGACAATTTAAAATAGTTCTCTGAGAGGAAAGCAAAGGGATGGCCAATAGAAAATGTATTCTGCTTCTAGATCCTACAGTCCTACAAAAGATAAGCTCTGTGACACCTGAACTTTTAATTTCATTGGCAGAATTAGATTCATACCACACTGTAGAAACACCTGGAAGCGAATAAGATATAATGCATGTGTATGTGCTCACTCTCCGTAGTGCGTGACTCGTGAGACCTCATGAACTGTAGCCCACCAGGCTCCTCTGTCCGTGGGATTGTTTCAGGCAAGACTACTGGAGTGGGTTGCCATTTCCTCCTCCAGGGCATCTTCCGTAACTTGGAATCAAATACGCATCAAAATATAACATATGCCTTATAAACAAATCATAATAAAAGTCCAGACCTCTGATCAACAATAAGCACAAGTCCATGAACATGATTGTAGGTGTAGGCTGTGCAATAGCTGATAATTAAATTACAACTTCTTCTTAGACACTAAAGTATGTAGCCTATGAGTAGCACCTTAACAGTCAGATTTCAATGGGAAAAAAACACGAGTGGAGAGATAATTTTCCCAAATTTCAAGTTCAGGTGGATTTCAGTTGGAGAATATATTTTGTCTTATGCTAAATTTATTGCTTTGGAAATATTACCCTGATACCAAGTCATATTTATTTATTTATTTTCCAAGCCATATTTAAAAGGGAAATTTTCTTTTAATGCCACTTACAAGAAACGACCTGGAGCTTTACAGAAGTAATGCCATTGGCCTTTCTTTTTTAAGAAATCTACATTCCACCCCAAGCATCTGTAGGCTACAGAATATTATCAGACAACTAATACATCCCAATCAGACTGAATTTATTTATAGACAACGTTCTTTTTGCAATGTTAGATGCCTCATTAACTTGATTCAGCTTGTGCATAGCAAAAATATTCCCTCCCTCTTCAGATTTTTGATAGAGTGAATTATAATTTCTTGTCTCTCTCATTATAAACCTTTAGTTTGGAGGACATTTCAGAAATTTGTAGTGCTACTTATGTAAATCCTGGATTACTTGCCCTGGATTAATTATGTGCTTTATTTATCTTTATTTGGGAGGAATATGTGGTGGTATAGTGACCATTCTTATTTTTCACTTTACATGGAAAGTAAGTTAAAATTTAATTTTGCTATAAACCCCCTCCTGGGAGAAATGAAATGTGAATTTGCATTTGAGTAGATTCCATTATGGACATTATTGTCAAGTTAGCGGGGTGTAGGTAGTATAGTTGGGATTTTAAGACTCCTAGAGCCTTATTAATTCAATGTACTTTTTAGGTATGTTCATCGGAGAAGAAAACCAAGGAGATACTGTGAAAAATCAGCACATATAGCTCCCATATTATGTTACACATATTTGAATTGTGAAATTTCCTTTTGAATATCACTCTGCAACTTTGGGTTGTATGCTCTTTTAATTTGGCTTGCACTTCCACAGCGTGGGGAAAAAAACGATTTTTCGTTCCAAATATTCCACTACAACTGTTTCAGACTCATCATTTTAAAAACCAGATTTAACAGGTTAAATTGAGCTCAGGAAAAAGATGATAGTTAAAAAGCTAACTTCTATTTCTCTTAAACTCAACATATCATGGGTTCAATGAATTTTCACACAAATAAATAAGAATATCTAACGTTTGTTATAAAGTAGCCCCAAATTAAACTGAGAAGTATTTCCACATTTTGTTTTAAACAAATGGTAGTTTTGTGAAGAAGAAAGAAAATTTTTTCTTAAATTTCAGCCTGCAATGTTTTAAATTTACTCTATATGATTTATTAAGCCTGTTTCACATACTGGAATATAGCAAATATAAAATATCCAATATATGTTGTTTTATTGTCTGCCACATAATAGGGAACATACTTACAATCTTGTAGATCTGATACAATCATAACTAATTTAGCCAAAATTGATAATATAACAACAATAGCAAAGATGGTTTCATTGCTGAATCTTAACTAAAATGTGTAGCAGAAGTGTGAACACATTAAGCAAGTTTCAGGATTTCTGTTTTTAGTCAAGGAAAAATGCAGAAATTTTTTCCCTTCTGCAAAGCAGATTATTTTTTCTTTATTATGTGTATTCTAAGTAAGCTTCTATTCAGAAGAAAGAAATAAAAAGAAATCTCTAAATGTGAAATCCTCCATGTGATTGGGAAAAAAAAAAAGTTTTAAAATCCACCTATACCCAGTGTTTTATCATCAAAAACCATGAGATTAACTAGAAGAAAACTTCCCTTTCTAGGCCACGAATTGTCCTGGATCCACATTGTTTGATAAAAATTCTGATTCTCACAAGAGAATGGGAATTTATTCACAGTAAGACCTATGTTCATCAGATGGAGTGTTTTTCTTTGTAGTGGGAATGGAAGAAAATTAAAAGCATTTAAAATTAAGATGGAGTTCCTAAACTTAAAAAATTAGTCTAGTGTGCCAAATGTATGCCAAATGATACAGAGCATAGTTTAAGCATATATAACTGGATATAGATGAGCAGCCTTTTTCAGAACACATAAATGAAAAGTTATGTGTAAGCTCCCACACCCCTGGGTTTTTTGTTTTGTTTTTTTTTTTTTTTGGTCCTAGAGAAATTCCAAGTTTACCTGTTAATCAGGTTTTAAGGCTTCAGGGTACATATGGTAAGCCCAAACTAGAGACCATCTCCTATTCTAATCACAGTTAAAATCAGCTGTGGGAGGCTGCCATCCTTGAATGGTTTATAATCAGCTTGAGACATGAAACTGACTCACTTCTGGAAGTGTGGGGGCTGTTCTTTCACTCTCTTCAGTACAAGAATGCCACCATAAAATAAGATTAAAAGCTCTGGGGTTTCCCCTGCTGCTTCCCTTCCCTATTTGTTAGCTTTTCATGGTATGTGGGCTTATACTGTATTTATGTGTTCTCTGCTACAAATTATCTCACTCAGGTCTTCGTTGGACAGCCTGCTTTGCTATAGTTCCAGAACAAGACATGTTTTCTTATTATGCTATATTTTTATGATGTTATCTTTAAAAGATTAATACCTTAAATATAAAAGATATAATACTTAAACTTATTAAAGTTGTCTTTCTTGGTGCCCCACTCCGTTCAATGTCATCTCTTGGGAGAAGATTACTTGTGAGCTTCTTTCACACTGTCTAAAGGTAGCTGTAAACTTGTCCTCTAAAATACTATTATTAGGGAATCACACTGCAATTATAGACTTTCTTCCTGAAGCTTCTAAACTTCAAGTTATAGTGTTTTATTTCCTTCTTTTAAAAGTATCTTGGTCCCCTCAATTATGGACACATATCTTCCCGGATCTTATAGATATTCATCTTACTTAAGTTAATGTTCTCTTGCATTTTGAAAAATCTTACTCAAATTTTAAAGGAGGAAAAGGCTTAATGTACTCAATCCACTCTCAAATGGGTTAGAAAAAATAGACTACAGAGAGAGGTAATATAGAAAATGTGGTAAGATGTTAATTTAAAAAATCAGTAAATCTTAGAAAAGAATAGTTTTCTGTACTATTCTTGAAACACTTCTGTAAGTTTGAAGTTATTCCAAATGGAAAAATAGGGAATTCCCTGGGGGTCCAGTGGTTAGGACTCCATATTTTCATTGCCAAGGACCCAGGTTCAACTCCTAGTTGGGGAACTAGGATCCCATAAGCTGCATGTTGCAACCCAAAAAAAAAGAAAAAGAAAAAAATATTAGCATTAAGTATAACATGTGCAGGTATGCAACAAATAATATAACAATGTGGCAAATAATACTATGATGACAACAATATAAACTATAAATATGACATGAAGTGAGACAATAATTGGGATGTGGGGTCCTTTCACTAAAACCCTTCACTTTAATATCAAGAATTTAACCAATTATTGTATAATTATGTATCAAAACATAGAATGATAAAATCCATTTGTGACATTGAGATCAGAGAAAAGTATTCAAATTTGGTGGAAGTAGGCATTATGCAGAGAGGTAGGAAGGAGATTTACTTCATTTATATACTTACTTATTTTTATTGAGATAGCACTAGTTTATAACATTAAATAAGTTTCATATAGAAAACATTGTTTTTCTGTGTCTGCATACACTACAGTATGCTCACCACCAAAAATTTAGTTTGTATCCATCACTGTCCAGATGATATTCTTTACACGTTTTGCCATCCCTGATTCCTTTTCCCTCTGGGTCGGGAAGATCCCCTGGAGAAGGAAATGGCAATCCACTCCAGTATTCTTGCCTGGAGAATCCCATGGGCGGAGAAGCCTAGTAGGTTACAGTCCACGGGGTCGCAAAGAGTCGGACACGACTGAGTGACTTCACCTCACCTCACCTCTACCACTACTCTATTCTTTTTATCTGCATGTTTAGTTTGGTTCATACATTTATTTTAGGGTTTTTTTATATTTTTTTTAATATTCCATATATGAATGAAATTCTAAGGTATTTGTCTTTTTACATTTGATTTATATCACTTGGTATTGTATCCTGAAGGTTCATTCATGTTGCCACAAACGGCATGATCTCATTTTTATTATGACTGACTAGTATTCCATTGTATATATAAATATATAATAGAATATGTATATATATGTGTGTGTATATATATATATATGACATGTGTGTGCTCAGCGGCTCAGTCATGTCCATCTCTTTGTAACCCCATGGACTATAGCCTGCCAGACTCCTCTGTCCATGGGATTTTCCAGGCAAGAATACCATAGTGTGTTGCCATTCCCTTTTCCAATATGTGACATATACATACATATATGGGCTTCCCTGGTGGCTCAGGTGGTAAAGAATTCTCCTGCAATGTTGGAGACCTGGTTTTGATCCCTGGGTTGAGAAGATCCCCTGGAAAGGGGCACGGCAACCCACTCTAGTATTCTTGCCTGGAGAATCCCCATGGACAGAGGAGCCTGAAGGGCTACAGTACATGGGGTCACAAAGAGTCAGACATGACTGAGCAACTAAGCACACACACACACACACACACACACACATATATATATAGTCACATCTTCTTTGTCCCTCAATCTGTTGATGGGTACTCAGGTTGTTTCCTTATCTTGACTATTGTAAATAATGCTATGATAAATATAGGGGTGCATATATTTTTTCAAATTAGTGTTTTTGTATTCTCTGGAAAAATATTTGGAAGTAGAATAGTTGAATCATATGGTAGTTCTTCTTTAATTTTTTAAGGAATCTCCATACTATTTTTCATAGTGGCTATAACGGCTTGAGAGTCCCTTGGACTGTAAGGAGATCCAACCAGTCCATTCTGAAGGAGATCAGCCCTGGGATTTCTTTGGAAGGAATGACGCTGAAGCTGAAACTCCAGCACTTTGGCCACCTCATGCGAAGAGTTGACTCATTGGAAAAGACTCTGATGCTAAGAGGGATTGGGGGCAGGAGGAGAAGGGGACGACCGAGGATGAGATGGCTGGATAGCATCACTGACTCGATGGACGTGAGTCTGAGTGAACTCCGGGAGTTGGTGATGGATAGGGAGGCCTGGCGTGCTGCGATTCATGGGGTCGCAAGGAGTCGGACATGACTGAGTGACTGAACTGAACTGAACTGAACTGATACCAGCTTACATTCCCACCGACAGTTTATGAGGGTTCTCTTTCGAAAGAGATTTACTTTAAATAAATAAAACATTGGCAACGCGCACACACACACACACACACACACAAGTCCTACTTAAGTAGAAAGAATTTAACTATATGATTCATTCAAGGTCTGCAAGTAGTCACAATCAGAGCTATAGATGCAGATAATGATACTTGAAAAATGATAAGATAGTAACAAGCAATGAGAAGTTATAAAGCAACCAAAAAAGAATAATAGAAAAGACAGGACAGATACATAGCACTGGAGAATTTTTAAAAAGAAAACCTGAAGCAATTGACTCTGTCAGATTAAGCTGACTAACTTGGGTGAGAGTTGATTCTGACTAAGCCCAAACTGAAGACTTAGAGGGTTCCTTGGAAATAAAAATTAGAAAATTCAGTCTGGCTTGGAAGAATGCAGAAATGGGATCCAGTAGAGTGTTTAGTAAAGGTTTATCTAAATAAACTTTTTATTTTGGAATAGCTTAGATTTGCTGAAACGTTTCAGAGTTAGTACAGATAATCCCATATACCATTTCTCCCATTATCAGTCAGTACAGTTCAGTTCAGTCACTCAGTCATGTCCGACTCTTTGTGACCCCATGAATTGCAGCACGCCAGGCCTCCCTGTCCATCACCAACTCCTGGAGTTCACTCAGATTCACGTCCATCGAGTGAGTGATGCCATCCAGCCATCTCATCCTCGGTTGTCCCCTTCTCTTCCTGCCCGCCATCCCTCCCAGCATCAGAGTCTTTTCCAATGAGTCAACTCTTCTCATGAGGTGGCCAAAGGAGTTTCAGCTTCAGCATCATTCCTTCCAAAGAAATCCCAGGGTTGATCTCCTTCAGAATGGACTGGTTGGATCTCCTTGCAGTCCAAGTGACTCTCAAGAGTCTTCTCCCATTATAAACATCTTATATTTGGGTGGTACATTTGTCACAATTAATGAACAAATGTTGATACATTATTATTAACTAAAGTCCACATTTTTTCAGATTTCCTTCAGTTCAGTTGCTCTGTCATGTCCAACTCTTTGCAACCCCATGAATCGCAGCACACCAGGCCTCCCTGTCCATCACCAACTCCCAGAGTTTACCCAAACTCATATCAATGGAGTCTGTGATGCCATCCAGCCATCTCATCCTCTGTCGTCCCCTTCTCCTCCTGCCCCAAATCCCTCCCAACATCAGGGTCTTTTCCAATGAGTCAACTCTTCGCGTGAGGTGGCCAAAGGAGTTTCAGCTTCAGCATCAGTCTTCCAATGAACACCCAGGACTGACCTCCTTTAGGATGGACTGGTTGGATCTCCTTGCAGATTTCCTTAGTGGTTACCAAATGCTATTTTCTACTCCACAGTCCCATCCAAGATATCACATTAATTTAGTTGGCAATTCTTAATCTCTTGGCTGTGATACAAGACTTTACTTGTTTTTGATGACCCTGACACACTGTAGGAATACAGGGCAGATATTTTGTTCAATGTCCTTCTATTGAGATTTTTCTGATTTTTTTCTCATGATTACACTGGTGTTGTGTTTTGGAGAGGAAGATCACAGAGGTAAAGTGTCATTTTCATCACACCACATCAAGAATATATACTATCAACATGAATTGTCACTCTTGATGTTAATCTTAGTCACTTGATTGAGGCAGTGTGTCAGGTTTCTGCACTGTAAAGTTTCTCATTTCCCCCCTTTCTATACTCTAACTCCTTGGAAGGACGTTCCTATGCATAACCCACATTTAAGAAGTGAGAAGTCATGCTCCTGCTTCTTGAGGGTAGAGTATCCAAATCTTATTTGTTTATTTACTTAATTTTTTAATATCAGTTTGGACTCATGAATATATATCTGTTCTTTGGGTTATTGCTGCTGCTGTTCAGTCACTCAGTTGTGTCCGACTCTCTGCAACCCCATGGACTTCAGCACACCAGGGTTTTCTGTCCTTCACCATCTCCCAGATCTTGCTCAAACTCATGTCCATCGAGTCAGTGACTTTGGGTTATAATTTGATACTATTTTATTTTGTTGCTCAAATAATTGTATCTTTGTTTATTGAGAGGTCTTTACTTGGCTTCTGTGTCTCTTTGACATACTCCCATCATTGTTTGTCTGTATATGTGTGTGGGTCATGTGGGTTACTTTCTAAAATTACAAGATTTTCCCAGTATTTCCTGCCTCGGGCTTAGAAGCAGCCATTTCTCCAAGGAGCCTTAGTTCCTTTAATGAAAGAATGGTTCTGGAAACCAAGATCTGGGTATTAAGTACACTTGTTGCTACTGGGAGTCTTCACCTTCATCGATCACAGTCTTGTCATGGTGAAGGGGCTTGCATAACTCAATAAAGCTATTAGCCATATCAAGTAGGGTCACCCAAGATAGATGGGTCAAAGTGAAGAGTTCTGACAAAATGTGGTCAACTGGAGAAAGAAATGGCAACCCACTCCAATATTCTTGCCTAAAGAACCTCATGAACAGTATGAAAAGTCAAAAAGGTATGACACCAAAAGATGAGTCTGCCTGGTTGAAAGGTGTCCAGTATGCTACTGGGGAAGAGCAGAGGGCAATTATTATTAGCTTCAGAAAGAATGAAACTCCTGGGCCAAAAGGGAAATGATGCTTAGTAGTGGATGTGTCTGGTGGTGAAAGTAAAGTCTGACACTATAAAGAATAATATTGCATAGGAACCTGGAATGTTAGTTCCATGAATCAAGGTAAATTGGACATGGTCAAGCAGGATATGGCAAGATTGAACATCAACATCATAGGAATCAGTGAACTAAAATGGATGAGAATGGGTGAATTTAATTCAGATGACCATTATCTACCACTATTGGCAAGAACCCTTAAAAGAAATGGAGTAGCCCTCATAGTTAACAAAAGAGTCGAAAATGCAGTATTAGGTACAATCTCAAAAATGACAGAATGATCTAGAATAATTTCCAAGGCAAACCATTCAGCATCACAGTAATCTAAGTCTATGCCCCAGCCACTGATGCTGAAGAAGCTGAAGTTGACCAGTTCTATACACACCTATAACCTTCTAGAACTATCCCCAAAAGAAGATCCCCTTTTCATCATAGGGGATTGGAATGCAAAAGTAGGAAATCAAAAGATGCTGAAATAACTGGCATTTTGGCCTTTCAGTACAAAATGAAGCAGGGCAAAGGGTAACAGTTTTGTCGAGAGAACATGCTGGTCATAGCTTGTCCCAACAACTCTACACATGGGCATCACCAGATGGTCAGTACCAAAATCAGATTCATTATATTCTTTGCAGCCAAAGGTGGAGAAGCTCTATACAATCAGCAAAAACAAAATCTGGAGTTGACTATGGCTCAGATCATGAGCACCTTAGTGCAAAATTCAGGCTTAAATTGAAAAAAAGTAGGGAAGGCTCAGTGGTAAAGAATCCACCCACCAGTATAGGAGATGCAGGAGAGGTGGGTTCAAATCCTGGGTCAGGAAGACCCAGGAAGTAATGGAAGGAAGTAATGGTGACTCACTCTAGTATTCTTGCCTGGACAATCAGACACGTCTGAGCACAAGCAGGAACAGGAAAGGGAAAACCGCTAGGCCATACAGGTATGACCTAACACAAAACTCTTAGATTATACAGTGGAGGTAATGAATAGATTGAAGGAATTAGATCTGGTAGACAGAGTGCCTGAAGAACTATGGATGGAAGTTTGTAAGATTGTACAGGAGGCAATGACCAAAACTATCCCAACAAAAAAGATACACAACAAGGCAAAGTGGTTGTCTGAGGAGGCTTTACCAATAGCTGAAGAAAGAAGAGAAGTGGAAAGCAAGGGAGAAAGAAAAAGATATACCTAACTGAATGCAGAGTTCCAGAGAATGGCAAGGAGAGAAAAGAAGGCCTTCTTAAATGAACCATGCAAAAAAATAGAGGAAAACAATAGAATGGGAAAGGCTAGAGATCTCGTCAAGAAATTGGAGATATCAAGGAAACATTTCATTCAAGGATGGGCACAATAAAGGACAGAGGCAGCAAGAACCTAACAGAAACAAAAGAGATTCAGAAGTGGCAAGAATACACAGAAGACCAATACAAAAAAGGTCTTAATGACCGAGATAGCCACAATGGTGTGGTCACTCTCCTAGAGCCGAATATCCTGGAGTGCGAAGTCAGGTGGGCTGTAGGAAGCATTACTACAAACAAAGCTAGTGGAGGAGACTGAATTCCAGCTGAGCTATTTAAAGTCCTAAAATATGATGTGTTAAATGCTACACTCAATATGTCAGCAAATTTGGAAAACTCAACAGTGGCCACAGGACTGAAAAGGTCAGTTTTCATTCCAACTCCAAAGAAGGACAATGCCAAAGAATGCTCAAACTACCATACAATTGTGCTCATTTCCCATGCTAGCAAACTATTGCTCAAAACCCTTCAAGCTAGGCTTTAGCAGTACATGAACCAAGAGCAATTGCCAACCTTCATTGGATCATGGAGAAAGCAAGGGAATTCCAGGAAAAATATATTTTTGCTTCATTAACTATGCAAAAGCCTTTGTGTGAATAAAAACAAACTGTGGAAAATTAAAGAAATGGGAATACCAGATCAACTTACCTGTCTGCTGAGAAACCTGTATGCAGGTCAGGAAGCAACAGTTAGAACCATACATGGAACAACTGAATAGCTCAAAATTGGGGAAAGAATATGACAAGTCTGTATATTGTCACCCTATTTATTTAACTTATATGCAGAGTATATCATACCATATGCCAGGCTGGGTGAATCACAAACTGGAATCAGACTGCAGGGAGAGATATCAACAACCTCAGATATGCAGATGATACCTCTCTAATGGCAGAAAATGAAGAGGAACTAAAGAGCCTCTTGATGAAGGTGAAAGAGGAGAATGAAAAAGCTGTCTTAAAACTCAACATTCAAGAAACTAAGATCATGGCATCCAGTTCCATCACTTCGTGGCAAACAGATAGGGAAAAAGTGGAAACAGTGACAGATTTTATTTTCTTGGGCTTCAAAATCACTGCAGACTGTGACTGCAGCCATGAAATTAAAAGATGCTTACTCCTTGGAAAGAAAGCTATAACAAACCCAAACAGCATATTAAAAAAGCAAAAACATCACTTTGCCAACTAAGGTCTGTATTGTCAAAACTATAATTTTTCCAGTAGTCATGTTTGGATGTGAGAGTTGGACCATAAAGGATGAGTAGCAAAGAATGGATGCTTTCGAATTATGGTGTTGAAGAAGACTCTTGAGAGTCCCTTGGAGTGCAGGGAGATCAAATCAGTCAATCCTAAAGGAAATCAGTCCTGAATATTCTTCGGAAGGACTAATCCTGAACCTGAAGCTGCAGTACTTTGGCCACTTGATGAGAAGAGCCAACTCATTGGAAAAGACTTCGATGCTGGAAAAGATTGAAGACAAAAGAAGAAGGGAGCAGCAGAGGATGAGATGATTGGGTACATCACTGACTCAATGTATGAATTTGAGCAAACTCTGGGAGACAGTGGAGGACAGAGGAAACTGGGATGCTGCAATCCATGGGATCACGATCACAAAGAGTCAGACACAACATGGCCACTGAACAACAGCAACAACTTCTTGCATTGCTTCTAGGATTTCTCAGCTAACACCATTTTAAAAAATATGTGTTCTGCATACATTAAAAGCTGGAGAGGGTATAGAGAAAATCAAATCCTCTTACACTGTTGGTAGGAAAGTAAATTGATACAGCCACTATATAGAGGACAGTATGGAGGTCCTTAAAAAACTAAAAATAGAAGTACCATATGATCCAGCAATCCCACTCATTGGCAAATATCCAGAGAAAATCATAATTTAAAAAGATACATGCACCCCGCCTCCCACAATGTTCGTTGTAGCACTATGTACTATAACCAAGACATGGAAGAAACTTAATTCCCATTGACAAATGATTGGATAAAGTAGATGCAGTACATATATACAATAGAATATTACTCAGCCATAAAGAGCAATGAAATAATGCCTTTTGCAGAGACATGGTTGGACATAGAGACTGTCATATAGAGTGAAGTAAGAAAAGATAAAAAACAGATATAATATCACTCATGTGGAATCTAGAAAAATGATACAGATGAACTTATTTGCAAAATAGAAACAGAGACACAGATGTAGACAGCAATAGCAAGGACACCAAGGGGGGAAGGGTGACAGGATAAATAGGGAAATTGGGATTAATTTATATACATTACTATATATAAAATAGATAACTAATGAGAACCCATTGTACAGTAGAGGGAACTCTACTCAATTCTCTGTGGTGACATAAATTGGGAGGAAATCCAAAAAAGAAAGGATATAAGTGTATGTAGCTGATTCACTTTGCTGCACTGCAGAAACTAAAACAACATTGTAAAGTAACATACCCCAAAAAAATCAATTCAAAAAGAAAACATGTAAATGTATGTTCACCTTTGCATATGTGTGTATGTATACATGTACATATACATACATAGAGGGAGAGTGAGAGAAAGAGACATACCTTGGAGCTACTGAAAATTCAGTTCCAGGGCACTGCATTAAAGCAAATATCATAATATAGCAAGTTACATGAATTTTGGAGTTCCCAATGCACATAAGAGTTATGTTTATACTACACTATACATGGAACAACAGACTGGTTCCAAATAGGAAAAGGAGTACGTCAAAGCTGTATATTATCACCCTGCTTATTTAACTTACATGCAGAGTACATCATGAGAAACGCTGGGCTAGAGGAAGTACANAAAGGCTTTGGCATAGTCAATAAAGCAGAAGTAGATGTTTTTCTGGAACTCTCTTGCTTTTTCCATGACTCAGCAGATGTTGGCAATTTGATCTCTGGTTCCTCTGCCTTTTCTAAAGTCAGCTTGAATGCAGAGTACATCATGAGAAATTCTGGGCTGGATGAAGCACAAGCTGGAATCAAGATTGCTGGGTGAAATATCAATAATCTCAGATATGCAGGTGATACCACCCTTATGGCAGAAAGTGAAGAAGAACTGAAGAGCCTCTTTCTGAAAGTGAAAGAGGAGAGTCAAAAATTTGGCTTAAAACTAAACATTCAGAAAACTAAGATCATGATATCTGGTCCCATCACTTCATGGGAAATAGATGGGGAAGAAATGGAAACAGTGAGAGACTTATCTTTTGGCGGGGGCAGAGAGGGGCACTCCAAAATCACTGCAGATGGTGACTGCAGCCATGAAATTAAAAGACACTTGCTCCTTGGAAGAAAGGTTATGATCAACCTAGACAGCATATTAAAAAGCAGAGACACTACTTTGCCAGCAAAGGTCCATATAGTGAAAGCTGTGGGTTTTCCAGTAGTCATGTATGGATGTGAGAGTTGGTCCATAAAGAAGGCTGAGCACCAAAGAATTGATGCTTTTGAACTGTGGTGTTGGAGAAGACTCTTGAGAGTCCCTTGGACTGCAAGGAGATCCAGCCAGTCCATCCTAAAGGAAATCAGTCCTGAATATTCATTGGAAGGACTGATGCTGAAGCTGAAACTCCAATACTTTGGCCACCTGATGCAAAGAACTGACTCATTTGGAAGGACCCTGATACTGGGAAAGATTGAAAATGGGAGGAGAAGGCGATGGCAGAGGATGAGATAGTTGAATGGCATCACCGACTCGATGGACATGATTTTTGAACAAGCTCTGGGAGTTGGTGATAGACAGGGAGACCTGCCGTACTGCAGTGCGTGGGGTCACAGAGTCCAATATGACTGAGCAACTGAACTGAACTGAGGTTTCCTTACTAGTTTTGGCTATGGAAACTATCCTGATCTCTTAAAAAACAAAGGGATAGACAGCTACTCTAACTGGACAGGGAGGAGAATGAGGTTATGTTAATCTCTCAGTAGCTGCAATGTGTGGTTTGGCTGGTTGCCATCTTCAGGACTACTATTGATCTCTGATTGGGTCAGGCCTTCCTACCCCTGGAAATCTTGGGCTGCACACCAGCATTGGTCACTACGCTTGAGATCCAAACTCCAAAGCTTCTGAAATGTTCATTCTTCCTTCCTATGGACTTACGAGAACTAGTTGGACAAGCTTTATTCATTCTGCTTGTAATTAGCTTCTTAAATGCAGCATCATTCGCTCTGAATGAGCCCCTGAGATTCCACGTTGATGACTGTCTTGTAGTCAACGGCAGGGAACACAGTCCAGGCTGTATCCATTTTGGTGTTCACTGATGGGACGCTAGGAACTGGGAGTGAGCGTTAAAGACCCAGGTCTCCTTCATAAAGGAAAAGTGAGCGTATCACTGACTATTCTGAGTCAAATACTCTGCAGAATGAGAACAGCCCCGGCACGTGGCTTCCCCTGGCGCATGGAGTCGCTGGCTCTATAGCACCCAGAATGGAAACGCACTGTGGCTCCCTCTCCCGCACCAGTGGAGCCGGCGCTGGGCTCGCTGGCCAGATTCCTGCTTTGGCTGCCTCTTCCCACAAAGGGCCCCTTTTCACAGAGAAAGTGAGTGTTTTCTTTCTTCTGCACAGAAGTCTGAATTTAAAAATACCAGAACCACAACTCTCCATTTTGTCATGTTAACTTCAGAGCAAACGACAGGGTGTCTTAATAATGATACAGGATGTTAGACCCTAGCTACACCTGCTTTCTGTTTTATAAGATGTGTTTCCATTTCAAATTCTTATGGATTGTACCTTTGATGAGTCCTTGTTTTACGTCAGTTTATTTATCTCTTTTCTTTCCCTTGTCATTTCCTACTGCTTTGATCATTGAACATGAGATAGGAGTTGCACAATAATGGGAATGTACTTGGTGTCACCAAACTGTACAATTAAGTGTGATTGAAATAGTATGTTTTATATTATGTGACTTTTACCACAATAAAAAGCATTAAAAATATATAGATCAACAACAAAAAAGAAAAGTAGATAGGAATACTTCTGTACAGATTAATTCCATACAGATCTAATCCAAGACCTAGACCGCAAGATAACTCCTATACATTCAGTTCGGTCGCTCAGTCGTGTCTGACTCTTTGCATTATAGATCCATATCAATAGCTCTATCTGTATCCATGCTCAGTGTATCTATATGTCTAGATCTCTGTGCTTAGTTGCTCAGTCATGTCCGACTCTTTGCAACCTCATGAACTGTAGCCCAGCAGGCTCCTCTGTCCACGGGATTCTCCAGGGGAGGATGCTGGAGTGGGTAGCCATTCCCTTCTCTAGGGACCTTCCCAACCCAGAGATCAAACCCAGGTCTCCCACATTGCAGGCAGATTCTTTACCATCTGAGCCATCAGGGAAGCCTGTCTAGATTTCTATCTGTATTCATAAATATATCCTTGTTTTAGTAGTAGAGTTAAAGTTGACACAGAGGACTTGATATATTTTGTGAACTCTTTTATTAAATTCCCATGTATGCAGACATTTTTTATTATTTATTTTTATTGTTTTATTATTTCATGAGATTCAATATCATTTTACCATATACGTTCATAAAATTATTTCTGTCTTAGATAATGGCTTAAATCTTCATCTTTAAGTTAGATTTTTGTTTGCTTGGTTTTTTTGCTTTCAATTTCAATTATCACCAGCTTGTGTTATTCCCCATTGTATTCCCCATTCTGGTTAACCACAACGTGATCCCCAAAACTAACTGAAGAAAAAGCTCCTGTTTCAGGAAGGGAGAAATCTGGGTGGCTTGTGAACTCCAGCAACAAGAAGGGAGGAAACAAGCTGGACTTGCTCAGCCCGGTGGTGTGCTGGTGTCAGGGTGCATCACCCCTCCCCTCGCTGACCCACAGCTCATGGCCTGTTAGGTGCCCTCTGCCTGCACATCCACAGTTCTATTCACACTGCTGCCCCATGCCACAAGGGTTCCACATTGCCCTGCAGCCTGCCTTTTAATTCACATCACTTACCTCACTAATGACCTCAACAATGATGCAAGTACTGTTTTCAAAGAACTCACCACCTCTTTGCGGGGTAGGAAGACTGAATGGAGTATAAAAACAAATATGCAAGTTGGAACACGGTGAATCCAGAGGCACCACTTAGTCCATGAGAATCCAATGGATGACAATGCTTCCAGCTTGAAACCTGAATGAAGGAGGTAGAGATGGTGCCAGGTCCTCAAGGAAAACTGTGAATGAATCACTCGAGGACGGGAGATGATGGGGAAGATAGCTGAAGCAGGCAGGTAACCTCAGAGTGTCCAAACTGTGCACAAAGAAGTGAGTAAAAGCCCAATATATCAAAAAATTGCAAAGAAGTTATGACGGCTGTAATACAAAGTGAATGTGATGAGCCAACAGTCAAAGGTATGAGCGTGGAGAGGAGCTGGACTGGTCATGTTTGGTCTTGGCCATGAGTGTGTGCTTGACTCCTGTAGGACATTTGGACAGTGAGCTGGTGTGTTCACGCCTGCATGGATTCTCCTGGCTGTATGTGGGCTGTTTTAGGAATCCCCAACTTAATCATGGTTTAAACTGGGATGGTGCCAGGGAAAGAAAGAACAAGGCAGACAGGTTAAAATTTCAGGAAGTAACACCTGGACTTATTAATTGTCTCCAGGTAATGGAAGATCAATGATTAACAGCAGTTTTCAAGTATGAGAGAACAGGTTGGTTGCAGATTCCAACCAAGAAGAGTGGAGCAGAGAAGACCAATGGAGGGGAAAACCAACTCATACAAGGGAAAGCAGATTCAGGTTGAATTCCTTGAGCTTGAAGTAGTTGAAAAATCCAGATGACAGTGACAACCCAGGAAACAGGAGGAGGAGCCTGATGCTTGGAGGAGGGTCCCAGCTGACTCTGTGGGCAATCACCTAATTGCAGACAACAGACCCTCAGAGACAGACCCCAAAGAAGAACATCCAGTAGGAGTGGGTCAAGGGACAGGAAAGCTGATGAGTGGAGAACCAGGGAACCATGGCAGACTCAAGGTCAAGAAAGTGGAATTACAATGAGTGACTGTCATCAAACCACAGACATCATGGGAAGTGATATTTCAGAGTAAGTGTTGGAGTCGAGGATAATTGGCCACCATGGTGAGAATAACCTTAGTCACATGGTGGAACTGAAAGTCAGTTGCAGGATGTTGAAAAGCGAATGAGCAGCCTGTGGAGCTGGTGAGAGCTCAGCCTTGGAGAAGGTGGGATGGAAAAGGAGGAGAGAGGTTGGCAGGCAGAGTACCAGGCACAGGGTGGTTTTCCTTGGGGAGAGATCAGAACATACAGGCTGAAATTAAGGACCCAGAGGAAGGCACCATGGGCATTCTAGAGAGTTCTCTTTTAGGACCCAGGTTTAGAAAAGATGGGGTAAAGGACACAGGAAAAGGGTCAGCCTTGCAGTGAGAGTGATACAAGGAGGGGATATTCTAGATGCGGGTGCCTTTGTGAGTGGGAGTCTGAATGCATGGTTGCCTAACGCCTTCAGTTCAGTTCAGTTCAGTTCAGTTCATTTCAGTTGCTCAATCATGTCTGACTCTTTGCAACCCCATGAATCGCAGCATGCCAGGCCTCCCTGTCCATCACCAACTCCCGGAGTTCACTCAGACTCACATCCATCGAGTCAGTGATGCCATCCAGCCATCTCATCCTCGGTCGTCCCCTTCTCCTCCGGCCCCCAATCCCTCCCAGCATCAAAGTCTTTTCCAATGAGTCAGCTCTTCTCATGAGGTGGCCAAAGTACTGGAGTTTCAGCTTTAGCATCATTCCTTCCAAAGAAATCCCAGGATTGATCTCCTTCAGAATGGACTGGTTGGATCTCCTTGCAGTCCAAGGGACTCTCAAGAATCTTCTCCAACACCACAGTTCAAAAGCATCAATTCTTCAGCGCTCAGCCTTCTTCACAGTCCAATTCTCACATCAATACATGACCACAGGAAAAACCATAGCCTTGACTAGACGGACCTTAGTCAGCAAAGTAATTTCTCTGCTTTTGAAAATGCTATCTAGGTTGGTCATAACTTTTCTTCCGAGGAGTAAGTGTCTTTTAATTTCATGGCTGCAATCACCATCTGCAGTGATTTTGGAGCCCCCAAAAATAAAGTCTGACACTGTTTCCACTGTTTCCCCATCTATTTCCCTTCACTTCCCTCAATTCAATAAGGGGCAAATAATTTTCTAAAACTGAGTGATGGGTGGGTAGCATATGGGCTTCTGGAGAATTTTGGATTAGTCCTGAGAGAAACTGAGCAAGCTTGCCAAGCAAGGAATCCTGAAAGAATTAGCCTAAAATTGAAAGCTCATGGACGTGGGTGAGCCAGTCACAGTTGGTGCAAATTGCCTGTGGCTACAGACAACTTCCAGCAGAAGGCTATTCCATTGTGAGGACAGATTTGGGTCCCTCTAGAGGAGGTCACGCCCTATTTCCCCATGTGAAGAGAAACTACACCTGCGAATATGTCATCTTCTGAGACAAAAGGGATTCTGAAGACACCGTCGAGATGGTGACCAGTTAACCTGAAAATAGGAGATTTTCCTGGATTATGTGGATGAGCCAAATGGAGCCACACAAACCCATAAAGTCAAGACAGAAAATAAAGTCAGAGCAATTTGATGTAGGAGACAGATTTGACACTGATTTCAAGGTGGTGGAAATCACAGACCAAAGAATGCAGGAATCTCTAGAAGCTATAGATGAGCCCAGTGGACCTGAGTCCACATCCATTTCGACACAAACACTGCCCATGGCCTGAGCCCGGGAACAGATTCTTCTCTAGAAACCCCAGGCTCCTGGCCAACACTGAGACTCTGTGTCCATGAGACCCTGAGCAGAGACTCTGCCTCTTCACCCTGGACTGTGGACACACAGAAACTATAGGATTATCAAGAAGAGATGTGGTTCTGCTTGACTCTGCTTGTGCTTACTTGTTATAGCAGCAACAGACAACTAATACCTGCCTTTTGTGGAAATTTGTGACTATTACGTATGGTGGAGTTTTAGGGGCAGGTCCAGTAGCATCCAGAGGTTGCAAAGAGCCAGACATGACGGAATGACTTTTGCTTTCCCATATTGGGCTTCCCTTGGGGATCAGCTGGTAAAGAATCTACCTGCAATGTGGGAGACCTGGGTTTGATCCTTGCGTTGGGAAGATCCCCTGGAGAAGGGAAAGGCTACCCATTCCAGTATTCTGGCCTGGAGCATTCCATGAACTGTAGAGTCCATGGGGTTGCAAAGAGTCAGACATGACTAAGCACATTTCACTTTCTTTTCCCAGCGAATAAGCAGGTTCAGAAAAACTGAAAGTGCAGCTGAGTGAGGTAAGGATACCCAGCCTGTGTCTGGATTGTGTAGCGAAGAAAGATAAGGTCATCTGGGAAGGTGGAGGACCTGGACATCCCAGGATGGCTGGCACCTCTTTTAGTGGAATTCAGATCATCTTTCTGGTTTAATTAGCCCACTTTCCTAAGCCAACTGACACCTGAAAATCTTCACTGACTCCATTTCACCAAATCCTGTTTTTATTATTTATTCAAATACTGAAGGTTTTTCAATATTTGCTTTTAAACTATCTCAGAGACAGTATCAGAGAAGGATGAGAGGCAACCCACTTCAGTACTGTTGCCTGGAAAATCCCATGGACGGAGGAGCCTGATAGGCTGCAGTCCATGGGGTCGCCAAGAGTTGGACACGACTGAATGACTTCACTTTCACTTTTCACTTTCATGCACTGGAGAAGGAACTGGCAACCCACTCCAGTGTTCTTGCCTGGAGAGTCCCAGGGATGGGGGAGCCTGGTGGGCTGCCGTCTATGGGGTCACACAGAGTTGGACACGACTGAAGCGACTTAGCAGCAGCAGCAGCAGGACAGTACACTTATCATTTCCTGTGTTGACCTTCCTCCGGCCAAGGCAGCTGTGGCAGATAGATCTTGTTTCTGATTCTTTACTCCTCTTTAATGCACTGTGGGTTGACATGATTGCCTTGGTCCCATGACAGCAGAATGCATTTCAGGCTTGGCCATGTGACTGGATTTGGCCCTTGGGATTGGCAGATTTCTGGAAAAGGGAATGGCAACCCACTCCAGTATTCTTGTCTGGAAAATCCCGTGGACAGAGGAGCCTGGCAGGCTACAGTCCACAGAGTCGACTGAGACTAACACACACACACATTGGTGGATTTAACTGCACAAGTGGAAGCTTGAAATGTGTCTCCACGGCTGGCTGCCTTCTTGAACTTCTGCGTTTGCAATGAGAAGGAAATCTTTGAGCTGCCATAGCCAACCCCTCTAAACATGGAGTCCAGGGTCACACTTGTGAAGAGAGCTACCCCAACTAACTGTTGGATGAATGAACAAGGAATAATTCTTGGAAGTACATGCTGCTGAAATTTGCTTGCTTCCTAGCAAAGCTTTCCAATCCACTGAAAACACTTTAAGTACCTTCCTTCGTGTTTATTCTTGCTTGTGACATCCTCACTCTCCTGTGTGGTCCGAATGTTTGTGCCCCCAAACTCACATGATGAAATCCCAATCCCAGCGGGATGGTACTGGAGCTTGTGCTTCTGGCGGGTGATCAGGTCACAAGGAGAAGCCCCTGTGAATGGAATCAGTGCTCTTACAAAGGAGACTTGGAGCAAAAAGGGGCTCAGCCATGAGGCAGGGAGCAGGCTCTCACCAATGAGAGCACCTTGATCTTAGAGTTCCCAGCCTCCACAAGTGTGAGGCTGTTGATGAGCAATCCAGGTTATAGCATTTTGTTTTAGCAGCCCCAATGGACTGACGCTTCTTCTGTGCACAGGAGACTTTTCAGCTGGGAAAATCTTACCATCCTTCGTGTACATATTACAACTCTTATCACCCTCCTGAAAGCCATTTTATCACCAGAAGCCAGAAAAAATACCTTTGAATGCATATGTTGTTTCTCCAATAAAATGAATTCTTATGCATTATCTCATTTGATCATGAGACTGATTCTACGTGGATAAGTGGATAGATAGCATTAGCTCCACTTTGTAAATAATGAGAAAATTAGCACTCACAGAAGTTGAGTCACTAAATCTTATTGGTGCAACCAATGAGGGGCACAGAGAGAGAGTTCAGTCCAGAACCAGAGCCTTCATTCTGTGCTCTCCCACACATTTTGGAGTCTGAGCCAAATCTCAAATTCCTGAAAGGCTTGGTCTAAACAAACTCGTTTCTCCTCATGTTCAGCATGGGGCTCTGCCCAGAACAGCTGTTGATTAGGTGTTCATTTACTGAAACAACATGAAAGAAAGTGAATTTAATTAGATGCAAATAGCTCTACAGAGGACTTTTATCACCTCTACCCAACGTGGGTCTAGGACTGGGTTGCCCGACCCCTGCCTGTGCAGACTAGACCTTGATTCTCTCCTTCCTGATGGAACTGCTCCCAACCTTTCCCCAAAAAAGTTTGCTTTGGATTTTCACAAAGTTGTGTTATTCCCAACAGTGAGGGGCCCGAGGTTTGGTGACTTCTGTCTACCTGCTTCCACACTCTGGTGAACTACATACAGATTCATTGTAATCAGTGCAGTCTTGTGAATTCCTATCTGAGTGACACATACTCAGTGGTCACCCAGTGACTGTTACCTATTGGCTGAAAGGCTGACCAGCTGACTGACCGACTGACTCCTGAATTCCGGGGCCATGAGGACCTCTCCTGTGACTGGTGGAGCAATGATAGAAAAGAAACTGAGACACCCGAGCCAACACTGAATGTTGGTGCTCAATGAGCACAAACGCTCATTGATGTCATGCCTATTCATGCCCCTAAAGGGTTTTATTTTGTCCTTAGTTTTTTTTTAATTTATTACTTTATTAAAATATAGTTCATATACTGTAAAATTCACCCATTTGAAGTGTACAGTTCAGTGATAGTATATTCAGAGTTTTTCAATCATAACCCCTATCTAATTCTAAAACATTGTCATCACTACTCCCCCCGTAAGAAACCACTTTATCTGTGAATTATTAGTCTCTGTTCTCACCTCCTTGTTGTCCCAGGCAACCATTACCCTACCTGTGTCTTTAGGATTTGCCTATTACGGACACTACATGCAAGTGGAACTGTACTACATGTGACTTTTGTCCAGTTTTTCTCATTCAGTATCATGTTTTCAAAGTTCATCACATTGTAACATGTGTCAATATTTCATTCCTTCTTATTACTGAAAACGCATCCCATGGTATGGAGAAGCCACATTCTCTTTATCCATCCATTAGTGAGTAGACATTTGTGTTTCTATTTTGAGGCCCCTATAAATAATGCTACTGTGAATATCTGTGTACAAGATTTGTATAAATGTATGTCTTCATTTCTCTTGGGTAGATACATAGGAGTGGGATTGCTGGGTCACATGTTAACTCTGTTTAATATTTTGAGAAACTGCCAAACTGCTTTTCAAAGTAGCTGCACTTTTCTAAACTTCTACATTCCCATCAGCAATGCATGAGGGTCCTCAGTCACTTTTTTCTTCAGTTTTGCTGACTTCTTTTGGCAATCAAATGTTTTAATTGTTGAGTATTCAGCTGATAAATGATTGGATTTGTTCATTTATCTTAAGAATGTGGGGTAAATGCATGAACAATAGTGCGGGAACCTTCAGAACCCACCTGTCCGCCTGGCTGTTCTGTTTTGATGCAGAATGTAGTTATCTTAGGCTTGTGAAATGATTCATATGACAGGTGAGATATGGAGTCTGATTGCAAGAAGACTTATTTAGTGGTTTCTTTTCCTGAAAAAAAAAAAAATCCAAGAAAAGAGTGAGAGTCATTCTTGTGGGTCTTTTGAGGTTCTAGATACTACTTTTGAAACCTGATTAAACTGCCCTTGTTAATTACAGAATCACTTCCCTAAGGACACAGAGGGAGGGACACTGCACCTAGACCTCACACTAGCACTATCATGACATCACTGACATCAGAAAAGTAGGAAAGAACAATGGGGCTAAACTGCAGGGCATGAAAAGAAAACCCTCTAGGGATTCCACAATAGAACCCCTTGTTGGCAAATATCTTAGTGTAAATATAATTTAAAAGACCATCAGCTATAAATCACATTTTAAGATAATCTCCCCCCTATATTCTTAACTTTCAGGGTTTCAGGTTCAAGAGGGAGTGAATACATTTTACACTGCAGGAGAAATTTGACAGTGGTGTCAAATATATATTAGTTCAGAGGGATGAAATTTAGCCATTGATTGTTAAAAATAAAAGAGAGAGATATGTGTATAATAGAGGCTTTTTTTTTTAAACTGAAAAGAAGTCATCTCAAGGAATAAAAGAGGCAGACACGCAGATGTCCTTGAGATGGGTCTATAGGACCTAATAGGTTACTCCATTGGATTCATGAAATCCAAACTGGTAAGAAGCCTAAACAGGTGGTCATCCAGTTCAATTTCCCCTGGAAACATTCTTAAGGGTGTAACACCATTTGAAAAGCACACCAGGATCCATCAGGATCAAAGGTTTTCGTCAATGGGAAACGTTAGAATCGCTCTCCGTCTATCTGTTAGCAACACTGCTCCCGCCTTCCATCTTCTCGTTCCTACTGACTGTCTTGCCTTTCCCTCCACCTGTTTCCCTCTTTAACTCATCTTTCCATGCCGTGCTTCCTGGGATGCCATTTAACTGAACTGATGTTGGTAAACAGCATTGAATTCCTTCACATTGGCAAGGATGTTCTTGCAAAAGAGTTCTTCCTGAAATGGCTGACCCTGTTTCTCACTTAATAGAATGCATTTGCTTCTTCTGTTTTCCTTGTGGGCACCCAGTGCAAAAGGGAACAAGTTCTGCTGTATTTGCCTGCAGCTGGAGCCATTCTTTCCTCTTCCTCGTGGATGGCCCACAGCACTTTCGGTGCCAATAAAGAGAGAGCCGCAGCTCACAAAGCAAGCAGGATTCTTTTCAGGAGCCTGGAGAAGGACCTTGCTCATCGCTCTCTCCAGCCCAGCACTGCGCTGGCAGGTCCTTCTCCCCTTGGAGGAGACAAGAAGCTAACATTTGATATAATACTTTCTTAAAAATCCTGAGTGAAGAAAGGAGTCTTGAGAGAAAGTTCCCAGATATGGATTACCTATAAAAAGAATAAAAGGGCTGAACATGGAAGATTTTTCATCACCGTAAACAAATAATTTGTGATCGCTCTGCACTCGAACCACAAATAAGACCAGGAATTAGAAGTGCCCCTAGCTGGCCGGTATATACATATATCATTGGTCTGGGGTAATGAAGATTACCTGATAAAGATCACAATATGACAGGTTTCCTTTTGCATTGCCCGCTGAACAGCCAGAAACGGTTTTCTGCGGCCGGCCAGCTATTGATCCAGCTCTTTCTTGTCAGTGATGCAGTTAATGGGAATTCCACAGGCAAATAAAAGCTACATTTTGTCTTCATTTTCATCTGAAATATGAGCTGGTCCTTTGTACTCTAGACAGTCATTTATTACTCATTTTCCTTTATTGATGTTTATGAGCTGAAGCATAAAATGATTCTCAAATGTAGTTTAATTGAGGCGGCAGTTGACACGGTAACCGTGATTACCGATGCGCCGTCGGAGGCATGAAGTCCATGAATCAAGGTTTGCTTTTCATTGGTCTTGGAGGCAGCGCAGGGGCAAGAATATCCTTAAAAAGCAACTGGGCTGGAGCTGCAGAAATATGTCGATTTATCTTCATAGGTGGCTGCGGTGGGGGGGCAGCCAGCACCCCATCCTTAGCAGCAGCCCCGAAGGTTTTCTCATACTTGACATTCAAGGGCTGGCTGTCTTTCCTAGCAGAGGGGAAACTTCTCCTAAACCATTTTATCATTTTAAAAAGTGTTTGAGCAGATCTTTCTTTTGGAAATATTGAAGCTCAATGATTAGCCCTCCGAAGCATCGGTGGGGGTGCGGTAGGACACGCCATCTACAGCCACACACAACACTGGGCAGCCCAGTTAGTCAATTCATTCGTAAAATGGGAAGAACAATCAATACCGTGGAGAAGTATTTTTTTATATGCAGTTATTAACTCATAAGCTACAGTATATCTCATCTCATTTCGACAACAGCTGAGGTCTCCATCTCCCCCTGGAGACCCCTGCAGGTCCCATTATGAGAATCATAAATAATATGTGCTAATGAGATATGAATTGATTATGTTGGAAAAGCTGACATTTTCATCCATCATTCTAAATGATGTTTAACAATGGATTACCAGCCAGTAATTCCTCTGATATGAGATTAAATAAAATAGCCGGCTGTTTCAGCAGACTAGCTCAAGGAGATGGCAATAAATCTGCTCAATTACTGTATTACCAATCCGTTTTTCACTGCTAAGGATATTATTATTTCATTTAGACTTGTTCATGCATCATAGATTATTTTATTTCAGGCAGTCAATGGCAGGAACCGCAGCGTTCTCTCCACCGAGCAGTGGAGTGGTGGTCTTGGCCGAATGCAGTAACTGCCCCTCTGTGCGCCCCAAATGCCCCCCAGGAGAGGCTGCCCTGCCGCCCCCCGGGGCAGAGCCTCCGCATGCAAGCCGCATTTCAGAGAGACTCATTTTGCTTTCAACCTAATTTTCTTTACTTATCTGAAAAGTCTCAACCAAAGGATACCGCCTCAGAAACCGATCGATCGAAACGAGATTATTAGATCCTCTAAGATGATTTGGTCTTCATCTCAGTCCTGTAGTAGATTGAGAATTAGATCACAGAGACCATTCTTTGGCCTCGCAAATTAGATTCCCAGCCCCTGCAATACAAAGGTGGCCTTTCTCTCTTGTGCCAAACACACAGACGACTTATACACTTTATTGATGCGAAAATGGGATAGGCGGGGAGAATCCCATGGCACCCCTGGCATCGCTCGTCATCTCGACGAATCTGAATAAAGTTTGGAGCCTGAGCCCCATGACTGTCTGTATAGAAAAATTACAGTGGAATGGGTGGCCTTGTGAACCCTTGGCTTCCTTCTCATAATCACCTATGTGTCAGTCGACTTGAAGAGAAGATGGACAGGGCCTCAAGGCCCAACCCCTGTGCCAGGCAGTTCACATGGAAGAGGGAGGCCAAGGGTGTCCACATGGGCTCCACGGACACCTCCACGCACACCCCGGGCCC